>PVJH01003766.1:0-136337 GCA_004026705.1 Nesogale talazaci | reverse complement strand
CGATATTAGGGGCTGAAGGGGAAAGGTGGATGATTAGAGAACGATAATAGCAGTGGACATGTGAAGGTGCCTGGCACAGTATGTTTATTTATGTATTGGGAAAAATGATGTACTGGCCCCTAATAAAATGATTTAATAAAAAAGAAAAAATAGTTCACAATATATATATATTAAAAAAAGAAGATATGCAAGGGGGCTGAGCCCCAGTGGCGTAAGTGGTTGAGTGTGGGACTGCGGCCTGCGGGCTTGGGGGTTCAAATCCAGTGGCGGCTCTCAGGAGCAGCACTGGGTTGCGCCCCACGACCACCAGAGGCAGTGATGCCCCCTCCAAAAAAAAAAGAAGATATTTAAGGTCTCAAACATTTCAAATCCTGTTTCAGAGAATTGTTGAAAAAGATGTGAACTCTGTTTCTAGACTGATATATTACTATAAATGTGTTTGAGAGAAAGTGTGGAGAGGAAGTATGTATTGGCTGGAGTCAATATATCTAAGACAACTACACTAGACAACCGCACAACTGCACTTTAAAAAAGAAAAAAATATGTAGCTGCTCTTCCAGCTAGCTTTCCTGGAGTTGGTCTCTGATTCGTGGCGATCCCATACCCAATCAGAAATTTTTGATCCAAGGGGGCTTTTTACTGGCTATGTTTCAGAAGTAAATCATTAGCACTTACTTCCTAAGTAATTGAAAAGACACACTCTTCAGAAATAAAGAGTTGAATAGCTCATGACACAACTTATAGTGTTCAAAGTAGTTGCATCCGAAAACTTTGAATTGGTGGTAGCAAAGAGGGTGTGGATGAGTGCTATTTTTGAGATAAACCTTAGAGTGCAAATTGGCTTTTTATATAATGTATATGAATTGCTGGGATAAAGGAAAATGTCAAGTTTGAAACTACCATATAGGAAGAAAAATATGACTATAAAATTATAAGAGCTGAAGCATTGAAAAAATTAAAATCTCATCTTAAGAAAATGTCAACAGTCATCTTAAGAAAATAAGATTAAAAAGTCTAAAGATAAAAAGCTTTGAATCTTACCAAATGATCTAACAAATATTAAAATTGTGAGATCTCATTTTCACCCACCAACTTAGCAAAATTCACAAAAGTTCAATGAAAGTCAGTGTGTTGGTCATGTAGACTAGAGAAACAAATCCAGGGAGACTCATATGTGTGTAAGAATGAGTTTTATATGAATGAGCAATTGTATATCAAGAAAACATTCCCGCCCAATCCAGATCAAGTCTATAAGTCTGATATTAGCCCATATGTCTGATATCAATCTATAAAGTCCCTTTCAAAATCACGCAGCACATGCAATGATGCTGAATGCATGAAAATCACTGGACAGTGAGTGGAAAGTCTTGCATATCCAATGGTGGTAGAAGCTTCGCAGTGCTGTTAGAGGTCTCCACGTGGTTCCTTCTGCTCCAGGGCTCCAGCATAGCTCCATGTGTGTTCTCTACAGGAATATCTCACAATGAGTGAGCCTGTGTCCTGTCACCAGTAAGCTGCCAGTATTTATCTCCTTACTGCCTCCAAATGAGGTCATCAAGCTGAGACGTGATTGACAGACTAAACTCCACTCCTTTGCGATTAGTTTCCCAACTGACTAAAGATTATTTAACTACCACAACTAGGGTGCAAGAAGGCAAGCTTATAGTAGACAGGGCAACGTGGTCAATTCTCCAGGTAACTTCATATCTAGAAAATCATCTGTGAGAAAACATCATAGACAAGGGAAAGTAAGTCAAAAAGTACTGCTAAAAAAGCGGAAACACATGTAATTAACAAAAATATCAAAATTTGAAACTTTTGTTTCTTGGCATAACCTCAGTCTGAGTCTTCTCATTTCTGATAGTTGTGCTCCCATCTCTAACTCTTCCTCCAAATAATTCTGTTCTTGATTAGATCTACATATCAAGATGGCAGATTTGGGCAGCTTCAAGAAACCCAAATTAAGTTCTTTTAAAATGTCCTTTGAGTTTGCGGAGCAAGAGTAAATCTGTGTGGGAAAGATCAGGGATATAAGCTAGATGGGGTTCAATGAGAATGAGGGGGATGGTGTGAACCCCATTTGTAGACGAATGGACATCCCCTCACAAAAGGGTCACCAGCTCACCAGGATGCAGTACAGCATGGAGGAACACGCAATATGCCATGAGTTCTGTAATGCGTCCTCTCCACCCCACCCCCACCACTATCCTGAACCTAGTTCTACCTGACAAACCCGAGTAGACTGGAGCATATACACTATGTACACCTAGGCGCTCTGGACACAAGGAATCCAGGAGAAATAACCTCCTCAGGAACAGTACTGGAAGTAGCAATCCCATGAGGGTAGGGAGAAGGTGGAGAGAAAAGGGAGAGGTCGGGAAAATGGACTGCAATGTTCAATGTATTTACACTCCCACTTCCCCCTTCCTCAAGAACCCTTGATACTTTATAAATTGTTATTATTCTGTCACATCTTACACTGTCTGATGTCTCCTTTCACCACTTTTCTGTTGTCCATTCCCCAGGGAGGAGATTATATATAGCTCCTTGTAATCGGTTCTTCCTTTCTATTCGACCCCCCTCCCCCCCCATTCCCTCCACCCTCCTGGAATCACCACTCTCACCACTGGACCTGAAGGCACGCTAATAAGATTGAAGTAAGAACATTGCTCAGAGAACTTGTCAACAGACATCCAATGACTACAGATAGTATCGGTGGAAATAATTCTTTTGCATGTATGAACCAGAACACTAGTCGCAATACTTTTTGACTTACTCTTGAAAATAAAAATTTACGGAGCTGAGCCCCGGTGGCGTAAGTGGTTGAGTGCGGGACTGTGGCCCACGGGCTTGGCGGTTCAAATCCAGCGGCGGCTCTCAGGAGCAGCACGAGGTAGCTCCCATGACCACCATAGGGCAGTGATGCCCCCACCCAAAATAAACAAATAAATAAATATTTACATCCTATGGTATTTTCAGAAAAGTATTCTTATTAGAGATAATTGCAGCACAGTGCTAAGATTAAGTTGGTTAGAGCCTATCACCATGTCAAACTTTTACATGCTCCTTCTATTTACCTTCTTTTTCAGTATTTGTCCTTAAAAAAAAAGTTTATGATATAAAGTTAAATATAAAATAAAAATTGTGCAAGCTGTATTATTCCTGTCTATCCCTCTTGCTCGCTCTACGCTTGTATCACACATACATAATGCACACCCACGTTCATGTTCAAATCCATACCCAGCACATGGAAGAAGCATACCAGCCTGTGTGAGCATAAGGAGTCACTGGCATAGAGAAGCAGCTATCAAAAGATCCCAAACCAGTATATCGATGCAAATGGGGGCAAGGGGAGGGATCCAGAGTAGAGACCCAGATGCCATCTCTAGTCAGTTGGGCATCCCCCCACAGAAGGAATAATTCATCCAGGTGCAGTACTGCACTGACAAAACACACAACATTGCTCCAGTTTAGGAATGCTTCCTCCCTCCCACTACCATGACCTCAGCTCTATCTTACAAATTCTGCTAGAACAGATAAGAGCACATGACACATTCTCTCTCTCTCTCTCTCTCTCTCTCTCTCTCTCTCTCTCTCTCTCTCTCTCTCTCTCTTTCTCTCTCTCTCTCCATGGACCTGGCTGTTGAGATCATGGCCATCCCAGAGCTCTGCACCCTGGAGACCCTGGAGCTGCACATCGAAAGATACTTCGACTGATGATTCCAGGAAGACAGATTGAGTGAGGTGGTGGGAGGGGTGGGGGCAGGGAACAACAAACTTTTGGATCAAAGGGAGCCTTTGGATTCCAGCATCCTGTAAGAGATTTCCTGTCATTTCATATACATGATATCATTGTGGTTGGCAAGAGAAACAAAACCAGTGTCCCCCCCCCATAAGATATATGAGACAGAACTATATATCAAAGAGGCCGCCCAACCCAGTCCAACTCAAGTCCACAGGGCCAGTGTTTGCTGGAACCCTCTTCAGACTGCCAGAGCTGCAGGCCAACTGATGCTGCAGAGAGGGAAGCCCAAAGTCAGGAGCTCACAGGAGGGCAGACTTGCCCATCTCAAAGCCTCAAGAATATCTTCAGAGTTCCAGGGAGAAAGTGCTGACCAGTTTCCCAATGCAAGCCACCATTCACTTCAACAATGATGCATCCCACTCAGAAGATGATGAAGAAGGAGGGAAGAGGTCTAGGGAGCAAGTGCAGGGAGCACTTGATGCACCAAGAAAGGAGATACCGTCCAAGCAGAGGCCTCTGTAGGCAGGGTCTGCCCTCCCATGCTGACCATTCAGGGAATGCTGTGCTCTCCTCACCCAAATAGATGAGGCTGCTCTCCCAAGCCACTAATCACCTATGTCCTCTTGGGGACAAGCCAGTCAGGACTCTTTGGAATCTTCTGTTGTGCTTACAGGGGGTGGGGCTGCTGACTGTCCTGGTCCGTGTTTCAGGCATGAGGGAAAGAACCCAGCGAGTCTTTCTCTTCTCCTGTCAACCGTCCCCTGGGCCACTCGTGAGCACACCTGAGAATTAGAGGACCAAGAGGAGGTTTGGGTCAACATGGACAACTGTCAGACAGGGCTCACTTCAAGGCACCCTCAGATTTGATGCTCAGATGATCAAATCACAGATTATTTCTTTGTAGATTAAAAACTAAGAGGACCTGGCAGCTCAGTGGGTAAGCACTTTTGGCTGTTAACTGAAAAGTCAGTGATCGGAACCCACCAGCCTCTTTGGACACTCCCTGGTTCAGACAACCGTGATCTATTCGCTTTTGTAAAAATGACTTATGTATTTTCCGAGGGTTGCTGTGGTCCTGGAGGGGCAGTCTGAAAACAAACTAATAAGCCATCATGAGGGGGGGGAACTTCCTTGGAAGTTTTGTCCATAAGAGTAAGAGAAGTAAAAAGGTATGGGATTTAGAGAGAGCAGTTCAAGATAAAAATCCACATGCTTGTTGTGTGTGTTACCCTGGGGGTCTGAATGTGGAGAGAGAAGACATTGAACCCTTCATAGTGTGACTGCTTTAGGATTATTACTTGACTAAACCTGTTTTCAATGAAAGTGCCTAATGTAAAATTATTTTTGGAGCTTTTAGACTTTGATAACTAAATGCATGTATTCTTCCAAATCTTCTGACATAATACTTACATATGGTTGCCTTTTTGTATATTCATAGTAATTATGTAGACTGCTACTGGAAATAAATATTTTGGAAGGAAAAAAAAAAAACAAGCTCTCCACACATGGAATCCAGGAGAGATAACCCAATCAGGAAAAGAAGTGGGAGTAGTGACACCATGAGGATAGAGGGTGGATGGGGGGAAGGGAGAAAAAGGGGGAACTGATCACCATGATGGATCTGTAATACCCCCTGGGGGCCAAATAATCAAAATGTAGGTAAAGCGAGACCGCGGACCATATAAGATACAAAAATAACAAAGGTTCATGAGGGTGAGATGGTGGAGGAGGACAGTGGGGGAGGGGGGTGGGGAGAGAAACTGACACCAAAGTCTCAAGTAGAAAAAAAGTCTTTACAAAAATTATGGCAACATATGTACAAGTGTGCTTGATACAATTGATATATGGATTGTAATAAGATCCGTAAGTGGTTAATAAAATGATTAATAAAAATAGATTCATATACTGGGGGAAATCTAGAAGAATGTTAACAGATGCTGCTTTTTTGTTAATCATTCTATTGGGAGTGCTTACAGATAGTGTAACAATTCATACTTCGATTATATCAACCATAATTGTGCAATTGCTGCCACCATCAGTTTCATAACATTTTCTCTCTTGAACTCCTTGATATCACCTCCTCTTTATCCCCTCCCTCGCCTGCCCTCCTTCTCTGCCCTCCTGAACCCTCATTATAATATGCTATATTCTCATTATTATTATTAGTATGTCACTGCGTCTTGCATCCTCCAATGTATATCCTCACCTGCACCCTTTTGGGGGGCTTTACAATCCTCATTGCTATCTGTTCCTCCTCCCCGCCCCCCTTCTCACGCCCTCAGGGAATCATTGCTACAATTACTGTTTGCTGAAGGGTTATCCAGCTTGACTTTCATGCATGGAACGCTGTAATTACACAGATGACCTATGCAGGTCTGACAAGAAAAATGGCATAAAGCAAACTCTACAATGGTGAAATGGAGGAAATAGCACAAATCTAGAAGACAGTTATATGTTTCATCAGTGCTAGACTGCCCCGAGATAAATCAGGCCTTCAGAGTGGACTTCTGCAAGGGACTGTCCACTTATTATACAGGTAGGTTTGCTGTCTCCACTCTCTCTCTCTCTCTCTCTCTCTCTCTCTCTCTCTCTCTCTCTCTTGCAAATGACATACAATTTGCTTGTCTTACATTTACATATCATGTCTTTGGGGGATTTTTATTTATTTTATATTTATCTTTTTCTAATAAATCATTTTATTGAGGGCTCATGCAGCACTTAGCACAATCCATACTTACATAGAGTGTGTCAAGCACCTTCACACACCTGTTGCCATCATCATTCTCAAAACATTTGCTTTCAACTTGAGCCCCTGACATCAGCTCCTCATCTTTTCCCTCCATCCCTCGCTCCCCTTCCCCTCACTTGGTAATTTATAAATAATCATTATTTTGTCCTATCTTACATGGCCTGATGTCTCCCCTTGCCCACTCCTCTGCCATCCATCCTCGAGATAGGAGGTTATATGTACATCCTTATAATCGGCTCCCCCTTTCTACCCCCCCTCCCCCTCCCCCTTCCCATATCTCCACTCTCACTACTGGTCCTGAGGGGTTCATCTGTCCTGGATTCCCTGTGTTTTTCATTCCCATCTGTACCAGCATATCTCTTCCAGTCTAGCTGGATTTTTAAGGTAGAATTGGGATCATGATAGTTGGAGGGAGGAAACCTTTAAGAACTACAGGAAAGTTCTGTTTCATCATTACTTCACTGCACCCTGATAGTCTCCTCTCCTGCCTGTGACCCTTTTATAAGGGGATGTCCAATAGTCCACAAATGGGCCTTGGGTCCCCACTCTGCATTCCCCTTCATTCACAGTGATGTGATTCTTGTTCCTTCATGCTTGATACCGTCTTCCCTCAATGCTTCGGATGACACAGCCTGATGTGCTTCTTCCATGTGGGTTTTACTCCTCTGCACTAGATGGCAGCTAGTTTACCTTCAAGCTTTTAAGACTCCAGCTGGGCACCATCAGCTTTCTATACTACGTTTGCTTCTGATCTATTTGTCTTCAGTGATGGTATGGGGCAGGTGAGCATCATGGAATACCAGTTTAATTGAACAAAGTGTTCTTACATTGAACGAGCACTTGAGTGGAGGCCTAAGGTCCATATACTACCTTAGGACTACACCTATACATTTACTTACATGGATTTATTTTCTCTTCATCCTAATTAATTGTACTTACATATGTACATGCCTATATTTAGACTTCTGTAAATGTCCTTTGCCTCCTAGTTCTTTCCTATGTATCTTTTTTTACTTTCCTCTTGTCACACTATCATACTCAGCCTTCATTTGGGTTTCAGTACTTGCTCTCAGTTACATTACTTTTGCTCAAGTGGGGTCTCCACTTTGTCCTCACTCCTTCACATCAGTTTTATTATTATTTTTTTAATTGCCAATACCTATTCCCGTGACACCTCTTCGTCACCCAGGCTGGTGGGCTTCTTTGATGTGGGCTTTGTTGTTTCCCGGCTAGATGGCTGCTTTTTCAATTTCAAGCCTTTAAGACTCCAGACACTAGATCTTTCAATATCCTGGCACCTCCAGTTTTCTTCACCACGTTTGCTTATGTAGTCATTTTGTCTTCTGTAGTTATGTCGGGAAAGTGCGTCAGATACTACATTTTTCAATTGTGGTATGACAGGTTACTTGGCAGATTTCATCTCTAGTAGTAGAATTCCCTAATCTTTCTCTAATTGTATAGAACCTCTAAACTTAAACTTAAATTTGTATTGTGCCCTCAAATTTTTATATTTCTTAAATAAGGAATGCTTTTACAGCAAATCCTATGACTATGACAGTGAAAGTTGAATTACGAGAACAATACTAAAGGAATGCAGTGTAAGAGCAAGCAGTAGACTGCCCAGCCTGACAAAAGATATGGACATTGCTTTCCTAACACAGATTAAAAACCTGTCACGGAGAAGAGATATAACAGTAATGGGGCACTGCCACTATAAAGACATCAGCTAGAAATCTCATTATACTAAAAAGCAGAGCATCAGACAAACTCTTAACTTGTCTGGCTGACAATTTCATCTCTCAAAGGTGGTAGAAGCAAAAGGTGGAACTGCTCCTTCATGATGACCAGAGAGAGAGAAACGTGGGAGTGTTGTGAGCTGAGAGGAGACGTATACATATGAGAGCAAGAAGGCTGCTGAGCTGCCTGAAGAGCGGACTGACTGGAAGTGTGTAGATTAATGTAGCCGTCTATTTTGACAGAACAAAGAGCTGGAAGTTCAAAGACATTGGTGACAATAAATTCAATATGTACCCAAACTCTATCTATTTCGCTGTGAAGGCGGGATTTGTTTTGAACCACTCACAATTTTGAACCAATAATTTCACTCAGAAATATTTGCAAAGGAATATCTCTACCCATTGGAAAAATAGGCACAGATTGATATTCAGGATAGCACTATGCATCATGGCAGCAAAATCTTCTACAAAAAAAAAACACTTACATTGCTAAGCAAGAACATATATTTACTCAATGGACTATTAAATATACATTCTGATAACAAAGGTTCCAATAATATCACCATGCTAATATTATCAGTAGCTTAGTATGAGTTGGAAAATGGCAGGGTGCAAGATTTTAGAGTTTCTTTGATGTGCTAAAAAACATAGCACCGTATGAGCATTTTCTTCACTTCCTCAACAAATATTAAGGGTCTACTAATGTACTCTGAGTTCCGGTAGCCAGGGTGTAGAATTGTTAATATAAGAGTAAGAGGTTTGAATCCACCAGCTGCTTTGCAAAAAAAGGATGAGGTTGTTTACTCTGGTGGAGATTTAGACTCAGAAACCCGATAGAGAGCCAATAAACTTCAGAATTAATTTGATACAGTGAGATCAGTTCAAGATTTCACTTTTGCACCCTGGTGGTAAAGTGATTAAAGTGTTCAGTACCTAACAACACGGTGTGGGTTCTAGCTCACCACCTGCTTGGGGCTGTTCACTCTATCGTTAGAGCCACAAGGACTCAGAATTGACTCTGCAACAGGGGGTTTCATTGCCCCAGGTGCAAAGTAAACAGGAAACAAAGCAACTTGCATCCAGAGAGCTGGCTGGCTCTCGGGAAAAGAATATGCCTAGAGAGATGGAGAACTTGTATATGAATAGAGGAATGACTTTTCCCTTCTTTCTCTGTACACATCAAATATCCTAGAGTTAATATATGTTACAATTATCATGAGATATAAAATACTACAAAGTTGCATGAAATATATACCTATTTACAAAAGGACTAATTCTTAATAAATGTGCAATGTCACAAAGAAGTTCATAAATTATATTATATGCTTCCTGCTTACATGTGATCACCATGACCCAATTCTAGAGACCTCATTTTAATTAGAAAATTAGCTGATAAGAGTGCACCCTGAAAAAGATGACCAAAATGATAGGAAGTCTGAAAGCTATGTCAAAGGTGTCCGCAATGAGGGGAGTGGGAAATTAAGCTAATTAAGAACCACCACCCCCCCAAAAAAGGAATGTTGGGAAGTATGCAAGTTAGGATATTACTTTGAGCACTAAGAAGTGCCTGACCCAAGCCATAGTATTTTCAATGGCTTCTTATGTATGTGAGAGTTAGACACTGAATAAAGAAGACTAAAGAAGAATCAATGTTTTTGATTGATAGTGCTGGAGAAGAAGATGGAAAATATCAAAAGCTGAAAAACTGACAATCCAATCTGCTTTGGAAGAAGTACAGCCAGATTGGCCCTAAGAGACAGAGATGGTGAGGCTTTGTCTTACATATTTTGGACATGTTGTCAGGAGAGACCAGCAGCTGGGGAAGAACTCATGCTTGGAGAAGTAGGGGAACAGCAAACAAGAGGGACCCTCAATAGATGGATTGACACAGGGACTGCAACAATGGGTTCAAGCAAAGAAACAACGGTGAGGATGTCTCAGGATGGGGCAATGTTTCATTCTGTTGTGCATAAGATTATGATGAGTCACAATCGACTCGATTGCAGCTAAAAACAACGGCAGTGGCAGCGAGGATTGATTATATAAACCTTACTGCCCTTCAAGCACAAAACTCTCTGGTTCCACTTTAATTCCATAAACCATCCATTAGGGCTAGAGATGGTGAAAGTGTGAGAATTGACATTTACTGAGACACTTGTGTCCTTTGATCTTTGCACTTCTCATCTGATTCTGGCAAGCTCATGAGTTTTATTTTATAGTTGAGGAATATCCAGCTCAACATATGTTAGAGATCTAGCCAAAGAAAAATAGCCAGTGAGCTCCAGAATCAGGGTTCATAGTTTTGTTTTCCAATTATTAATCATGCACTATTGATCAGACAGCACTCCATGTCCCTCTGTCCCATCAGGCTCTAGAGTCCTGAGATGTGTAAAGAGCTAGTGCGAGGATGCAAGCATGTTTTAGTGAGGGCATTTCTGGGACACACACTCAGGTCTTACTAAGACCGTCCTGATTTATCTCTCATCTATTTGAGCTCATGGAAACATTGGTCCCACAGTGTAAACCACCTGAGGTTACACCAAAGGTCTATCCTATTTCCCAGCCATGTTGTCAAAGACTTACAAAAATCCACACTCACATCCATTGAATCAATTCTGCCTCATAACAACCCTATTAGAGGACAGGGCAGACCTGCCTCTGTGAGTTTCCAAGACGATGACTCGAGAAAAATAGAAGTGTCCCCTTTCTCCCTGACAACATCGAGTGGTTCTGAGTTGCTACCTTCAAATGAGCAATTCAACATATAACTACGACAACCAGACGTCTGAATGAGACTAGAAAATCAACTGATAAAACCAAAACTTGATTATTTAAGACGTAAATACACTATGGATCTAAGCAAAGCAGTAGAAGACTAGAGCCTAAGATCTCTACAACAATTAAAACTACACTGAGAGGGAACTAAGTCTGCTGTCCAGGATTTCAGGGACCTGGAGAAGGAAGGAGACCACCAGTGACATTGAAAAATGTCTCCAAAGTTGTCCAAACCAACAAAGACCAAGTGGATCACCTGAGTAACATCTGCAAGCAGGGACCTCACCTGGGCCTCAGAGCCTCTTCTCCATTCATTGAGGTGTTTCTGCTTTGTCGGCTTTGTGTCTTCATTCAAAACCTCTTTGAATGAACTCACTGAAACTCACATATGTTACAGCACCACTTGTATGATTGAAACCTATCTGAAGTACTGACAACTCCTTGAAATTTAAAACTGCATTCCTAAAGGAAAATTTTCTCTCTTTTGTACCAAAATAAATGTCATCCTGGCATCTCAAATTGTAATTCATCCAATTTACCCTATTATGTTTGCCTTAAATTTCAAGCTTGTCCTCATGGGAGTCCATATCGCTACGAAACCACCTGCTACTTAGAAGGTAAAACCAGTCACAAGGTCTCCTCAGAGGCTCCTCTTCAGCCCATAACCACTACGAATGTCTGCCAATCTGTCTTCTGCATACTTCTCAGATTCACTTTCCCCATTCTTGTCCTGATTCTCTTCACCACTATGGGGTCTCTTCTAGCTCATGACAGTCTTGCAGGACAGAGTAAAACTGCCCCTTTAGGATGGCAAGGCTGTAAATCTTATGGGAGCAGAAAACTTCATCTTTCTCCTACGGAATGGCTGGTGGTTTCAGACTGCAGATTTGCCGTCAGTGACCCACTGTGAAACCCACTGCACCAATTCTCTTACTCCTCAAGATGTATCATTGATCTGGTCTGGTTATTCTCCACTTGTGCCTTTCAGTGTCACCCACCTGCCTTCTGCCATGTATACGCCCTTCATGTCAAATGCCTTCTCTCATTCTTCACTAGATCAATTGTAATATTCAACACCGTCTGCCATCTCCTTGCAGCAACTGAGAGGCCACTGGACTTTTCCTCGTTATCCAAAGCACTCTCTGCAACCCTCTGGCATGGGCAGGATAGATTAAGTCATATTGAGTGTTTTTCATGGTGCTTGACTTGAGGGAAGAACGTGAGTCTTCTCTTCTTTGTATCTCAAGTTCCTGAACCAGGGCTAGCTTCTCGAAGAAATGATGTGACCTCTCGTGGAACAGTCATATAAAAACAGGGGAGAGCTGTGGGATGAGTGCCGGCTGAGTCTCAGCATCGCTAGCATTCTCTTCTGACTTCTTGACAGGACAATGTGGTATGCTCCCCTGGACCCTCTTACTTTCCATTTAATTCAACAATCTTTTCCTGGGCATTTTCTATATAGTTTACACACAAACACAAAAATACCCAGTCCTTGTCCTAAGGAGCAAAGAGTGGACAGCCCAGTGCTGCTCCCCACTTGCTCCCCGTGTCTTGCTTTAAGTCTGCCGTAGAGGTGTGTCCTGGTGGTCACGGGAATCCCTGCTAGCATCAAGACCACAGTTGTTCCTCAGCAGTGACTCCTGTCAAAACTCTTGAGCGCAGAATCTCACACCCTGGTACGAAAGCTCTTCATGGACTCTATGTTTACATTCTATGGTGTCACAGTTCTGTCCAAATAAATGAATGAATGATTGCCACTGTGCTATTGGTTGGGGGTGGGTGCTTGTTCCTTTATGTGCCATCTCTAGATTTCTTGATTTCCTCGTGCCTAACTCACTGAGGATAAGTACTTTCTCAAAGAAGCAATTAAGTGGTGACAAATTAAGACATGGTTGTTGACATTCTGGTGCCAACAATATCTTTGATCCCATACCCAACGAAGGCAAATGCACTGTCATCAAGTCCATTACCAAGTTGAGACTTACAGCAACCCTATAAGATGGAGAACTGCCTCATGGGGTTTCAAAGACTAGCTCTTTCTGAGAGCACACAGCCTCAAGTGTTCAGCAGTGGTTGGGGGGTTTTAACACCTGAGCTTGAGGTTGGCAAGTCAACACCTAACTCTAAGCGCCACAGAAATAGCCTTTACATTGTTTGTTTAGTCCAATTCTTTATATAGATAATAGTTATGAATGCAACAGTTATATATATATATTTATATCTATAATATTTTATTGACATTTTACCCATTCCAGCATATCCATTCATAAACAATTTTGTTGTTCCATTCCATTGTGGGGTGGAGGGTTATTCGATCATAGATGCTCTCCACACCCCTTTCCCATACTTATCCACCCCCACATCCTGGACCCTCAGGGAACCACCACTCCTGTCACTCTCTCTGAGTGGTCATCCACCTTGACCATCATGTATCAAGTGATCCTAGATGTACAAATGAGAATACGCAGATCTAACACGGTTAGTGAGGTAAAATGCATAAAACCCATACTGGTAGCAGGAGGCAATGTTAAAGAACTAAAGGATATTGCACAGTTCATCAGTGCAATCACCATGCCTGGTTCTATCATCCATTCTGTGTGGCCCGTCTGAGAGAGACGATCAATCATCTTACAGGTGAATTTGGAGTGGATTATAGGAAGGAGTAGATCCACTAGGCAACACCCCATCTTAACTGTAATTCAAAACACAAAGGCGTTGAAGCAAGGTTGATAATAAACTTAAAAAATTGAGCTCACTGCTGTGGATTCAATTCTGCTTCCAAGCATTCCTTCAGAATAGCATAAAACTGCTGTTGAGGGTTTTTGAGTATGTCAATGCTGACAGACACAGGAAGCGTCTCTCTCCTGAGACGAAGCTGGTGGTTTTGAACTGCTGACCTTTTGGTTAGCTGTCCAATGCACAACCCACCATGTCACTAGGGCTTGAGTTAAAAGAGAAACCTCACACCTAACTATGGATTTTTAATTGTTTTTTTCCTAGTCCAAAGCTGTGTTTCTAAAATTTCTCTATAATGATGTGATTATTAATAAGTGTGAGGATGTGTGTATCATATAGTTACTTTATGGAAAATTTAATAAAAACAGTGATTTTGAGTTTTATGTGGAAATTTCTCCAAACAAAGAGGCTGAAAGCAATAAATAGTGGCTAACAATGAATGATTTTAATGATGACACTCATCTCTGGATGTGATTCCCAAGCTGGTCACATTCTGGAGGAAATGAGGACACCTGATTTATTAAGTATCTCCTGAACCTGAAGAAACAGGGTGTGACAGTCATGTGCTGTTAATTTTGTGATTTAAATGTAGGGGTGGAGTCTAGTTTGTTAATCTGGAGATAGCCATTGAGTAGCCGATGAGACCTCTATGTGGGCATGGCTTTCTCCTGAGACTTCTAGGAAATCTCGCGATATTTCCCTCGTGAAGATGAAAAGCTATTTTCCCCAGTTGTGGGGAGTTATTCTCAGAGGCGATAAGTCACTGGAAAGACAAAATGGCAGCGTCTGAAAAGCTGGAGGAGACGTCAGAGAGACCACACAGTTTTGCCCTGATGGAGCCAGACCTCTGAAGCTGGAGCGGCATGCTGTTGATGGACCCTGAGCCCTGGAAGTGAGGAGTCATGGGGAGACCCCTGCCAGCGCCAGGATTCTGCACCTACTGACCTGTGACTTCGTGAGTCAGAAGGAGACTTTATAGACTGATTTCGGGCATATGGGTTAATATCGGACTTATGACTTTGTACTGGACTGGATTGGGATGCCTTCTTAGTGTCACATTCCTTTTGTATATCGACCCTTTCCTTATATCTATATGCGTGCCTATGAAATTTGTTCCTCTAGTCTACCCGGACTAACACCCAGGGTGTCTAAGCTTTAGCCTGAGAATCTGTGTTGTCTTAAATAAGCACCCGGCTGATGTCAAAGCAGGCAGATTTTGTGGATACCTCTAACGTAGAATACAGAAACTTTTCTTAACACATTAATGCTTGTAAAACTCTTGTTAACATATAATATGAAGATATCCAAGGTCAGTCAATAACTTTGTAATTTAAAGATACATAGTGAAATCTCAACCCAAGTACAAGGTATATAAGAACTATTATTCTAGGCAACAACTTTATTTCTAACTCCTAGCCCCATTCTCTAATCTCAATGCTGCACTTGTCTTCTCATAGTCCAGCATTTCACATTATGTGTTGAACAGACAGATTAAGTTGGTTGTAAGGATATCACCCCGAGGCACACATTTCCTGATTGTAAATAATGGAGTGTTGCCTTGTTATGTTTCTACAACTGCCTGGTGATTTATGCTGACGTACACAATGAAATGTTCGTGAATTCCCATTCTTCTCAAGGTTATTCAGTTTGTTGTGATCCACACAGTTAAATCGCTCTACATAATCATCAGTAAAACACAAGCAGACATCTTTGTAGTATTCTCTGCTTTCAGCCAAAGTCCTTCTGAACTCAGTTCAGCAACGATATCATGTCTTCTGAGTTTCTTGGAGCTTGAATCTGTTGGAGCTGTCTGAATATAGGCTGTAACCATTTTTAATTTATCTTCAGCAAAATTTTATTTCCATATGATACAGATAATGTTTAATAATTCCTGCTTTCTTTTGGATCATCTTTATTTGGAAGGAGCAAATACCTAGATCATGTCTATTCAGTACTCCAGGTAACTCTTTCCAAATTTCTGCATATCAGTGAGGGAGTGCTTCCGGTCCTTCATCAGTATGTAGAAACTTCTCCAAATGAACCCTTTCTATTGGAATGCTGCCAAATCCTGGAGCATTGGATTTTTTATAAAGCCTCTGGTTCAGCTTGGACTCTTTCCTTTAATATCATTGGTCCTTGAGCATCAACCTTTTTTGAGTGGTGAGGGCAGGGTACAATGACTCTTTATTCATTCCATTATCTTTTGATGTCCCTTGACTCATTCAACGTTTTGCTCATGGAGTCCTTCAATCTTGCTGGCTGAACACGAGGAGGTCTTAAAGCACTTACTAGTGAAGACTGAAGCCTGGAGCCTTCCATATGGATTATAATTCAATGTAAAGAAACCCCAAATCCTCACAACTGGACCAGTTGACAGCCTCACAACCAGTGAAAAAAAAATGAGGTTATCAAGGATTCCAGTTTTCATGTATCCACAAACAATGCTAATGGAAACAACAGTCCAGAAATCAAATGATGCATTACATTATGCAAAGAGTAAGAATGTTACTTGGAAGACTAAGGTACACATGATCCAAGCCATGGTATTTTCAATCACCGTTGTGAAAATTGCTTGGTGAAAAATTGACACATTTGATATGGCATTTGCAAAGAATATTGAAAGTCATGTGGAATGGGAGAAGAATAATTTGTATCGGAGGTTGTGCAGTCAGAATATTCATTAGAATAGAGAATGGGCAAACTTGACCTCACCTATTAGGATGGTAGTTTTATTGTGTGAACATGGCCAGTAAGAACATGTGGGATTAATGAAGTCACAGATTGTTTGGAAGAAAAAGAAATAAGTGACACGGAAAGCGCTGTCTCTCTCTTGATCTCCGGTGATCAAACCAGTGTGTGGCTACCTTAGCTAGTTCTCTGCCTCAATTTGTGAGCTACTCTTAACCGTGGGACACCCAACCAGTGGACAGTGTTACTAGAGCTTGAACTTCCTTTGAGACCTGCTTCACGGCACTGACTGGAGCTTAGGACTGTCAGATCCTGTCTGTCATCTGGCTGACTGTTGGTGACCCACCCTGCTGTCTGCTGCCTGTGGCTGAACTGCCTGCATTACTCTACAGAGGACTCTGTTGTCTGCTTCCTTGACTGTTGTCCCACCAGCCCTCATGAATTGAAGAACTTCTGGTATATTAATTGTTCCATGGAAGTGAATTAAACTGATCCCTTTATACTGCTCTGTGGCTGTTAAATTTCATGTTGTGTCTATCTATCTATCTACCGATCTATCTAGCTATCTGTGTGTGTGTGTGTGTGTGTAATTTTGTTTCTCTAGAAAACCCTGTCTAACTCACCTATTTTCAACAAGGACCAGTCTCTGGGGAAGAACATCATGTTGTAAAGAACACCATGTAGTTAAGTTGAAAGTCCGTTAAAAAGAGGAAGACCTTCAAGGATATGAATTGATACCATGACTGTTACAATAAGCTCAAGCATAAAAGCCATTGCGAGGATGTCTGAGGAGTGGACAGTGTTTCCTCCTGTTGTGCATAGTAGGGTCATTATGAGTCAGAGGTAACACAACAGAACCTAAGAATGACAGCGTCATTCTACTTTGTTCTTGGAGGCTTACCCTCTGCCTTTACCCGACTGCTCCTGCATTCTGAGAGAATTTAATATGTGCTCAGGTGTTTGGCAGCTCTTTGCTGCACCTTTCGTGCTGTTATTGAGAGGGGAGAACTTTTGATGGCTGTATGTGGCACCACCTGCTCAGACACAGCATGTAGCTGCTTTCTTCCCGAGCCTCTTGCTATCTATTCTAGTCTAACTCTAGAAATGTTTTCAAGAAGCAGAGCTTAATTCAAGGGTGGTGAGACTTCATCTTACATACTTTGGACCAGTCGTCAGAAGAGACTAGTCCCTGGAGAAGGTCACTGTGCTATGTAAAGTAGAGCAACAGTGAGAAAGAAAATGACCTCAATGAGACGTATTGTCTGGTGACTGTAACAGTAGGTGCAAGCACAGAAACACTTGTGAGAAGGTTTCAGGATGGGGAAGTGTTTCATTCTGTTGTGACTGAGGTTGCTGTGAGTCAGAATTGACTTGATGGACTGCAATAGCAAAGCTCCCTATAAATCTCTCTTGTCTTCCCTTCTAAATATAGTATAGCCTCCACAGACCACAAAGTCTTTTTTACTGTTTATTGTTCAAGGCCACGTGCTCATGCCATAGACTCCAGACACCACAGCATCAAACAAACCCAGCTCAGCTTAGAGCATCTAGAAACTCAAGTTCCTATAATCAGTGTTTCCCACAAACCCTATACCCAAACTCCTCCCCCATGACACAGGAAGTGGCTTACAGACTTGCTGAAAGGGGATGGAAGTGCAAGAGTAAAAATGCATGTTTTAAAATGCTTTCTAAATCATTTAAAGAGCTAGAAATGCAAAATGATAATAAATCTTTAGCAAGGGCTGTCTAGAGACACCCTGAAATATCTCACCCCATTGGAAACATGACTTCATAGTGAGAGATCCTCTGGTGGAGAGATTAAATACCAGCCCCCAATCAAGTCAGAAGTTATTTGAAGGGATGTTTGGGGACAACCAAAGACAAGAAACAAAGTAAAAGCCAAAAGCAAAACTTGATCATGGGAAAGCTGAAAGCAAGAGTCAAGACTTGAGATCCTCCTTTCCCTCTAACTTCTAGAGGCTCTCCTGTATGGTCATCTTGATCCCTGGCCCCACTATCCTGATCCCTTTAAGGACTAACTTTCTTTCTTCAGGGATTTCAGACATGGAGAATTACTTTGACTTCCCATTGTACTGGTGTCATCCGAAACTTATCATCAAGTCTCACCTTCAGCCCTCACCTTCATTCATTTGGCTCAGCCTCTCAGTGTTCCTGTTTGTGGCAGTTACATAATCTGGTGTCAATTTACAGAGGGGTGGAGTCAATCAGGTCTCAGTTTGTTGATTGCCTTTGCAGGCACCCTGCAGAGAAACAGCTCACTGGAGGCCAGACACACACAGACTCTGCTTCATCTCCCTTCTGACGGGACCCACGGAACGATGCTAGAGTCCTGCCACTGGAGGAGCCATGTGGAGTGGAGACCCCTGCCAGTGTGGAGAGGCTTCACCTGCCACTGGATCCACAAGACTTTCCACCCACTGGCCTGTGATCTTCCTGCATTTGGCATCATCGCACATGTTATATGCTTCTGAAGAGGAATTTACAAATTAGTATCAGATAGATGTGCTACTCTCAGACTTATGGAGTTGATCTTGACTGGGTTGGAATGTTTCCTTAGCATACAATTACTTCCTGATATAAAGTTCTCTCTTGCACATATATGAGTGTCTAGGAATTTGTTTCTCCAGCCAACCCAGACCAACACCCTGTTCCAAATGATCACAGAGAAGCAGTTCTCCACTTCGGCTGAGGATCCACTCAGGTCCTCTCAGCTGGACCCCAGGGATGGCCATCTGGCTTGTGCACCTGCTCGTTCTGGGCACCTTGCTGGGGCCAGGTTATCTTCAAAACTGTGTTTGGTCAGGAGGATGTATGGCTGCCACCATTAAATTTGCAATGCCTGGTTTTCCTGAATTCCGAAAAACATACTTGGCACTTTTAAACCTTCCTTTTGCCGCGAGACATATGTTACTTTATGTCATTCATTATACTCATGACATTAGTACTAACAATGCGGTTAATTGCAATAAGTGCACGCTCTATTATATTAGTTCCAGATTTATATCCATGACTTTCAGAACCAGCCAACCAAAACAGTGGAAATAAAGTGGGTCAATGTCTGTCAACCCCAAGCCAGTTCTTCCTATCAAAAAGCGTTCTGGATCATTCAAACAGATTATCACTCCAATTGAGAGGGGGCAAAAAAAACCTTGGTTAATGTCTCGGAGTAGCAAATGTGCTTTATGTTGATGTTTATCTCTTAAGCAACCGTTGAGCCACCTATACATTATTTTTCTTTGCAAACGTTCTAAAAAGCTGAGCTTAAACGGATTTTAAAAGCCCTTGACCACTAGGTGGCACCAAACAGCCATAAATCATCGTTTTTCTTCTAAAACCGTGCTTCTAACACTGAAAAATGATCATCCTTTCTTTGCTTAGGAAGATGAAATTTATAAAAAATTAAAAATAAAAGACTGTTCTTTTGGAGGAAAAGTTTCCACTTCAAGACTTTTCTATAGAAAAGCACACTCTTTTGTTAATCATTGATGCCGTTATAGAACCTGTCTATGCACTCACTCTTTGGTGCATTTCAAAACGATGTTGACCTTTGCTTCCACCATAGGATGGGAGCAATGGAAATCACATTTTTTATTTTGCCGGGAAATATGCAACATGATACTTTCTGGGGGGTTTGCTTGTTTTCGTTTTTGCTTTTTAGACTCGAGATTTTTTGAGTGTGATCTCTATCGTTCTAGAATGTACCTTTATTGGAAGAGTGATGTTCCCGGTTGAAGGATGCATTTGGATTATGACATAGGTGCTGTGGAAAGAGACGATCCTCCCCGCCTACACTTGTATATTTCCCTTTATAATGCAGGGCTCACAGCACTATTTTAGGGTTTTGTCACCTTGAGGTTTGACTCCTGCCATGTCCTCTACTTTGGTTGACAGGAAGAACCCTGGAATATTCAGCTACTACAGAATGTGACAGCTTGTCTGTTTAGCGATGCCAACCACACAGAGAGCATTATACAGACTCTGGCTTCCTAAAGTCATCCTGGGTGTTCGTTTTCATTTCTAACGCTCTCGCTGGCCCAGCACTTGTAAGTGAGTTATAAGACGGACTCAGTCCCTATCCTGGCAGTTGAAGTATTCTTCCAGGTAGTTCGTAGATAAAATGCCGAAGCCCAGAGTTAGAGGCCCTGGACTTTACCACTCAATCTCATTTCCTGGATGCGAGAGAACATACTTGCATAATGTGAATTGTTCTTGATGATGTGGATGCTTAAACTAAATGCTATGAATATTGTTTCTGTGCATAGAATGAAACAAGCATTAGCAGAAAGAGCAAGAGACAGTTTGGTGTTCTTACCTGATGAGAATAATATTTTAGTAAAAGTACTTATTGCAAAAAATATAAGAAAAAATAAGTGAAATTAACAGAATACAAAACCACAGTTCATTATGATTATAATTTGGCATTCATTTGAAGTTTGCTATGTTAAAATTCTGTATTAGGAACAATAAACCTCTGCAGTTAATTATATAACATACTCTTGCTAAAGGAATACTTGCAAAAAGATTTCTTTTCAATTGAGATTCTACAGTATCTATGATAAAACCAAAATAAGTTGCTGCTCTGGTAGAACATAAACTGAAGGCAATCAGACTTCAAGATTGCAAAATTTCCTGAATTGAAACAACTAATGCCTCGGGACTGAATCCAAGGTAACTGAATAAAAATTAGTCATCTGTTCTTAACATATAACACATAGCATATATAGACAAACAGACACACTAAATTTTCTTCATCAGAAACTATTGATTAGAAGGAAAGAGTTCTTAGCTGAACATCTATTTAGAATTTGAGTCTTTTCTAGAGACTTGCCTTTCTAATGCTTTCGGTGTCTTGAACAAGATAAGCAAGGAAATTGAAAGTTTTTTTTTCCCCTGACTAGAATTTAGGCTGCTTGGGAGGGCCTAATGGAACCAGTCCTCTGAAGTTGGAGAAGCCACCTGTGACCCCTGTGACCCCTGTGACCCCTGCCAGCCCTGAGTTGCTTCTACCACCATTGGATGTTGTTGATGGACCCTTAGTCCTAGAAACAAAGAGCTATGAGGGGACTGCTGCCAATCCCGGGACTCTGTACCCACTGGCCTGTGACTTTGTGAGTTGGAAGGAGACATTATAGACTGGTATCAGACATATGAGCTAATATTGGACTTAGGACTTTGAACTGGACTGGGCTGGGATGCTATCTCAATGTCACATTCCTCTTGTATATGAACCTTTTCCTTATATCCATTTGTGAGTCTATGTATTTGTTCCTCTTGTCTACCTGGACTGACACAATGATCCTTTCAAATTTCTTCACGAGCACTATAATTCAAATGCACACATACTAGTAGAGACATTTTTATAGACCAGTTGTCCTCTCATTATGTTTTGCAATTTCCACAAGGTGGTTTGCAATGAGTAAATCATTCATGAAATCCTAAACCCTTTTAAGAACCCCTTAGTGAAAAACAACATTCATGATTGAAGTAAAAATTATAGTATATATGTATATATGTATATATATATATATATACATATTATTTCACTGATCCTCACAATGAGATTTAGAGATGGTCTGTTTTGGTAAATTTAACAATATGATATATTTAAAAATTTTGACAGTCTATCCTCTTGAATCAAGTGGGCCTTGTGACGCATATCATAAATGGAATGTGATATAAGTAATTTTAGCCCACTTTAAGACAAAAAATACTGATACATTACCAGATTCTACTTCTTATTTAGATCACTCACTCTGGGTGAGTCAGCTGCCATCTAAGAAGTTTAGCTTCCCAGAGACCTTCATGATGTGAGGGAAGCCCAAAAGATACGTGGTCAAACACCATGAAGAATCAGAATCCCTGGGCATCCCAGGCAACATACATATGAATGAAGAAATAGTTCTTTGTTCATTTCTGTCCCAGAGACACAATGTGGAGTAGAACCAAAGTACTTTTAACTAAAAGTCAACATTAAGACTGGAGATACCTAAGCCTCATAGGTCATTTATAGCTTGTGCAATGCCTCAGTTAGTGCCCCAGGCATCGTCGTAGACATAGAAAACCAAGAAGGAAGAACACAGAACACCTTAGGCTGGAAAAACTGAAGGGAAAATTCAAGTCTCATATTGAAATATTAAAAGTGTCTATGAGGAAGCTTGTGAATGATGCCAGAGTCATCAGAAGAAGATGTAAGGAATGCTCCGAGTCACTGTATCAAAAAGGACTTGTCAGCAGGAAGGTTTTTTAAAGAGGGAGTCTATGAGCGAGAGTCAATGAAACTAAAGGAAGACATCTAAGCTGCACTGAAGGCATTAGAAAAAAAGAAACCTCGAGGAACTGATAGAGTAGCAACTGGAGTAGTTCAACAAGTTGGTGAAACACAGGAAGAATACAGTCACTGATGCCAAGAAATTTCAGACAACCACTGGCCAACTGACTGAAGGAGATCTATATTTTGAACTGTTTCAAACAAAAGTGGCAACAGAATTCTGAAATTACTGAAAAATATCATTATAATTACAGGTAATTGAGATCTTTCTCAAGATCATTCCAATGTGTTTGCAGTATACATGCACAGGAAACTGAATTTAAAAGAGAAAATAGAACAAAGACTATCATTGGTAACATCAAATGGGCATTGGCTCAAAGTAAAAAACACCAGAAAGTGTTTAGTTGTTGTTTTTAATCATTTTGAGGGAGTTCTTACAGTTCTTATAACAACCCATACATCCATTGGATCGTGTACATGTATACATATGCTGCCATCATTCTTTTCAAAATGTTTTCTTTCTACTTGAGGCCTTGGTATCAGCTCCTAATTGTTTCACTACATCCCCATCCTCCCTTCCTCATGAACTCTTGATAGTTTATAGAATATTGTTATTTTCATATCTTACAGTGACTGCTATCTCCCTTCACCCATGTTTCTATTTGTCACCCTTATAGGGAGTTATATATCAATCATTGTGATTGGTTGCCCTTTCTGCCCCCACTTTCCCTCTAACCTAATGGTATCATTACTCCCATTATTGTTCCTGTGGGGATTCCCATATGTCCAATAACAATCTATAAAGTCTTCAGACTCATGAAGCACATGCAATAACATCAGGTCAAATGCAGGTCAGTGGGTGCAGAGTCTTGTGTATTCAGTGGTGGTAGAACTTGCAGGAGTCTCCCTGTGACTCCTCCAGTTTCCAGGGTTCCGGGTCTGGTTGCATCCATGTGGCTTGTCTGGGGACACTAAGATAGTTTCAAGTATCTTCTCCTCACGGATGTCTCACAGGGAGTCAGCCTTGTGTCTTGTCAGTAAAGCATCTCCAAAAGACTGAGTGGTGAGTCTTTCACCTCCAAGGGGGAAATACAGCTGATTTCCCAGAATTTTCAGGCCATGCTCACACAGAGACCTCATTGGCTATCTCCAGATTTATAGGCTATACTCCACCCCTATACTCTTAATCCTCAAATTGACACCAGAGTAGGTGACTGCCACAGACAGTCCACAGACCAACAAATCTTCCTTAGAAAGAGTACAACCAGGATGAATATTAGAAAAGAGAATGGGAGCCCCAAACCCATCTGACACTGTTGTGTCAGACTAAGCCATTGGCAGATCTCTGGCCATAGGCAAAGATCTGGAACAGCCTTACCATCAAACATACAACATTGTAATCCTGATAATGCCAGGTCAAATTTGATGTTTAATCAGTTGAATTCCTTCTAGACCAGAACTGAATTTGTTCTAGGTGCAAGGATCTCTTGCCTGATCCTGACTTTTAAAATATTGATGGAAGTCTTTTGTTTCCTGTCCATGGTGGTACTTTTTTTAAAAAAATAATTTTATTAAGGGTTTTTACAGCTCTTATGACATTCAACACATCATCTGTATCAAGCACATTTGCACACATGTTGCCACATTCATTTCCAAACCTTTTCCACTTGAGCCCTTGGTATAAGCTCCTCCTCCCTCCTCTTTTTTTTTAATGAATCATTTTATTGGTGACTCATACACCTCCCCTGACAATCCCCACATACATCAATTGCATGCAGGCAACATTTGCGCACTTGTTGCCATCATCATTCTCGAAACATCCTCCCTCCACTTAGGCTCCCAGTACCAGCCCTCCATATTTCCCTTTCCCCATCACCCTTGAACCCTTAATAATTTACAAAATATTATTGCTTTTTCATATCGTACACTGTCCAATGTGTCCTTTCACTTATTGCCCTATTGTCCATGCCCCAGAGAGGAGGTTATATCCCTGTATATCCCTGAAATTGGTTCCCCCTTTCTACTCCACCATCCTTCTACCCTCCTAGTATCACCACTCCCATAATTAGTCCTGAGGGAACATCTATCCTAAATTCCCCATGTTTCTGACTCCAGTGTACATGCCCTGTTCAAGCTGGACTTGTCTGGTTGAACCTGGAGCATGATAGTGGGTGACAGGAAGCATTGGAGAACTAGAAGATAATTGCATATTTCATTGTTACTACACTGTACTTTAACTGGTTCATCTCCTCCCTGAAACCCCTCTGTAAGAAGATGTCACTTCACCTATTGATGGGCTTTGGGTCCCAATCTGTACTCTCCCCTATTTATAATGATATAGTTTTAGTTTTTTGATGCTTGACACCAGATCCCTTCAACACTTCGTGGTCATACAGGCTGGTGTGCTTCTTCCATGTGGGCTTTCTTGGTTCTGAGCTGGATGACCATTTGTTTACTCAAGCCTTTAAAACCCCAGATGCTTTATCTTTTGATAGCCGAGCACCATCAGCTTCCTTCACCACATTTGCTTCTGCACATATTTGTCATCAGCGATCATATCAGAAAAAATAAGCATGCATTGTTATGCTTTTGAGTTCTTGAATTCTGATAACTGATCCCTTTGACACCTCATGATCCCACAAGCTGGTGTGCTTCGTCCATGTGGGCTTTGTTGCTTCTGAGCTAGATGGCTGCTTGTTTACTTTCAAGCCTTTAAGACCCCAGATGCTACATCTTTTGATAGTTGGGCAGCATCAACTTTCTTCACCACTTTTGCTTATGCACACATTTGTCTTCAGTGATCATGTCAGGAAGGTGAGCATCATGGAATGCCAATTTAAGAGAACAGAGTGTTCTTGCACTGAGGAAGTACTTAAGTGGCGGTCCAATGCCTTTCTGCTGTCCTACTATTAAGCCTATAAGTATTTGCTCATTGACCTATTTCCCCATCATCACATATAAATATATGCACCTATGTACATGCCTGTATTTAAACCTCTATAAATCCCTCTTATCCCCCAGTTAATGGGTAAGAGAAGTCCGATAGGTATTGATGAAGAGTAATGTAACAGAGAGAAAATACTGAAACCCAAATGGAGGCTGAGCATGATAGTGGGACAAGAGGAAAGTAAAAGAAAATAGAGGAAAGAACTGGGGGGTAAAGGACATTCATTGCAGTGCTTTTATCTTTACATTAATATTGTTTTATCATCCTTACCACTTAATTTAGGTTTTATTTGTTACTGGTTCTGTTGGTCTGAACTGCTTATGAACCATTAGGAAGGAATGGATGCATAGAGATAAAAACTGATGCAAGGATTTGTGGGTGATGTAGGATAGGTAGGGGACAGATGGGGAGGGGGAGAGGATTTGGGGAGTAAATAGTGAAGGTGGGAGGGAGGGAGATCACTAGACTGAATGTGATTAAACAGTTCATTTAAAATAAGATTTAGTCATGCGGAGGGGACAAAAAAGAAAATTATCTGAAATTGATTGTGGTAAGGATTGTATAATTTTTCTTGTCGTGATTAAACAACTGAATTGCATGATGTGGATTATGTGTAAAGTGACCAGACGTCCCGTGGTGTTTTATAATTAAAATAAATATATTACAATACTATTTTTACATTCTATGAAATTTTTTGTTGCTCTCGATAGACAAATTTTTTAATCAAGAACATCCCCCTCCTCCCGCCCTCTCGCCACTTCCCCTGGTCAATGGTGTCCTAGCTAAAATCTGGTCACTTTATTTATGTGCCAATAAAACTGAAAGAAGAAGGAAAATTATGATGGTGAGACTTAGTCTCATATACTTTAACCATGTTCTCAGGAGGGACTAGGCCCTGGAACATATTGCCTGCTTGGTGAAGCGGAAGGGCGGCAGTAAAGAGGAAGCCCCTCAGGGAGATGCACCGAGCAGTGGCTAAAACAATGGGCTCTAGCATGGCGATTGTGAGCCTGGTGCAGAAGAGAGTGTTTCCTTTTGTCAGACACAGGGTCACTGTAAATCAGGATCAGCACAAGGCTCCTAACAACATGGACACTTTCAGGGAAACTGCTTGAATGATAGTCTGGCTAATTAATAATAAAGTATTCATGGAGGCTGGAGGCAATAGCATCCAGATTAGGAACTGTAGGAACTCACAAAACTATTATCCATAGAAAGATGAAACATAAGCACCGAGTCACCTCAGGAATTGACTAAGGCAACACCCAGATAACATGTTGAAAATGCTACGTGGCCTATGCAGGGGTATGAGGTGAGAGGGAATTCTTGAAAGATCACTCTTTTTCTGTGTGTCACCACCACCCGCCCAAATCCGCCGTCTGATATGATGTAAAGTGTTTAAAAAAAAACGTGGAAAAAAAAAACAAAACGTGGATCACACCGGTCCGTGTGATCTCGGGATTGTGAATAATAAAATCTAAGCCCAAAGGAGGGATTGGAATCTTAGATGAAATTGTGAATGTCCAGCTAAGGTGACCAAATGTCCTGCTTTTTAGCAATTTAACAATGTCCCGCGGCATTTTAAAATTAAAATAAATATATTACAATACTATTTTTGCATTCTATGGATATTTTTGTGGCTCCATATAGATCAAATTTTTTATCAAGAACCCCTCCCCCGTCAGTCGTGTCCTGCTTATAATCTGGTCACTTTACAAGGACAGTGGGAGGTTCCTGGAGTAAGTAAACATCCAGTTGGGGTGTGGGGGGTATGTGGAATGAACAGCCTGGCTATCATGAAGAGTGCCTCGGCATGGGGCTTTTTTGGTTTGGTTGGTTTGGTTCCTGTGTTTTCTGTTCATATTTCTGTATGTGAAATCCAGGCTGGGGAGAGCTGTAGAGACTGTGACTGGTTTCATCAGGGCACAATGAGGAATACTGGGGGGAGACAGGGAACTGACAGCAACAGGTACAAGAAGTGAGTGAGTGTTTTGAAGTTGTTGTGGAGCTGAACACACAACTCTAATATGTATGAACTAGAGAATTTGATGATATGTGAAATATATGACAATGGAACTGTTTTTAAGAAAAAAATGGCAGTGGTTGTGTGGCATGATGAATGTAGTTAATATTACTGAATCTTACACTTAAATGTGCTTAGTTAAACTTTTCTGTGTATATATTCTCTGTATAATATCTCTTTATTTTGCCATTTTTCAATGATTTTTCCTGTATATATATTTTTTTCTCCCATATTTTCATGTATTTAAGATGATTAAGAATAGACAAATATATACTTGTACAATTATTTAATTAACTAGTGAAGAAAGTACATAAGGTAGTGATACCTTCTCAGATAAAAATTCTTTATCAGAGTGCTATAGGTAACATGCTAAAAAGCCAGATAAAGGAAGCTGCAAAGATGAGATGATGCTGAAACTTAAACAAATCCAACATCTCAAAAATACGTATACTACTTATTCCTAAGGGAGCGTCTCCAGTCCCAGATGCCATATTTCTATGGGGACTTTCATGCGCATAAAGTGCATCACACCAATCTAAAATCAGTAGAATAGCAAGAGATGGGGAGAGCATGCCAGACAAGAAAATGGGTGAAACATAAAGAGGTGATATTTAGACATCATAAAGAAAATAATTTAAAAGGTATGACATCTAGTTTTCAATATTTGCAAAAGTATAAATTGGAAAGCAGTGCATTGTTATGTTTCATATAGAGTGGGGCAAGGCATAATAGAGAAAATTGTTATTTATGGAATCTTCACTAGGTGGCTAGCGCTTTGTGGTGACTTTATATCTGTTCATTCAATGTTGTCATGACTCTTTTATGATATGTGTTTATTAGGACATTGAGACTCAGCACAGGGAAGAAATCTGGGTAGTTTTGAACAGAGAATGAAAGGTGATGCTGGAATTTGACCTTAGACATGTTCCAAAGCTTATGTGCTTGCCACACATCACACTACCTCTTTAATCTAACCGAGTAGAGGAGATAGCATTCTCAATATCAAAGATTGCTCTGTAAAGTTGTCATTTCATCCCTGGAACCAGTCTTCCAGGGGATGCTTGCTAAGGTCCCTTACAATAAGATACTGTGTTTCCACTGAGAGAGTCAGAAGGTTAGAAACTGTTACACCCTATCCAATTGGTAAGAATTACCCACATCAGGCACCTTTTACTTCAGAGGATTAGCAAATTATCACCTGTTGGAAATGGAGAGTCTGCGGGATTTGTAGACCTGCACCTTAAAAGTGGGGACCTGGAGGAGAAAGGGAGCACTGTGCTTTGGGGAAGAGAGCTGGTCTCCAGGAAGAACTACACCCACTTCCCAGCTCTGACTCCGATCAGACTGCATAACCCCTTCCCGAGACTGGCATGACTTTCATTGTCCACAGTCAAAATGACCCGGTGAAATTAATCCTAACTACTCAGAGCACAGTAAGAATGAAAAATCTTTTGCGTTCATAGGAATTTTGTTTTTGAGTCATTTTGTAAGCACTTCCTCGAGTAGGACACAGACAGGATATTTAACATTTCACATTTTTTTTCTTCTATCAGTAGTAAGTAGAGTTTTTACATGAGGTAAAGTTCTCAAAATGTCATTCCCACGTGGATTCTGAATTCAAATCATAAATAATTTTTAAGTCACGAACATTTTTTACTATGGAATTTACACATAATTTTCACTGGTGGTGAATTCAAAGACGCCCTTTTGTCACATGTATCCACTCTGGGTTTCTACTCCTGTGAACATTTACAGTCTCAGAAATCCACAGGGGTCGCTCCGAGTCAGTATTGACTCAATGTCCCTGATTAAGTAAATATATATATATATATACATATATATACACACACATACATACATAGCAGTGATAACATCACAATAAATAAAGAAAAGACTGAAGTTATCAAGAAATTCATTTAGCTTGAATCCACTAGCAGCACTCATGGAGCAAGAGTCAAGAAATCAAACAGCATATTGCACTGAGAAAATCTGTCTCTAAAGATCTCATCTAAATTTAAAAAATCTATTTGAAAACTAAGGTGCACTTGACCCAACTCATGTTATTTTCAATCACTATGTGTGCATGCAAAAGTTGAACAGTGAAACAAGGAAAACCGAAGAGAATTGATGCTTTTGAAAAGTGGCAGTGTTGAAGAATATTAAATATTCTTTAATTAATTCACAAACATATGCAAGTTCTATCATACCTTTAACCACATTTTTGCCATTGTTGATTCTCTTTTGTCTTCGATGCATATATTAAGTTACCTGGGTAAACTGAGGTTTAATATTACTTAGCTATTCAAATTGGTCCAAGTCATATCCCTGAGATAATTTCGTTTGCTAATTAAAAAAAAACACAACTTAGAAGTGATAGTCAGAAATATTACCGTAATCACAATCGGGGAAACGAAAATTAGGAGCTTGTCATTAGCTTTACATATTTGAGGAATGTGGCATCAAAGACACCAACTAGAATTCAGATGCATATTAATTTAACAGCTACTGAGCAGAAGATAAAAAGGAGATGTCTTTCATAAAGATTACCAAAATGCATTTTTGTAGCTTCTACCATTCTCAAAACTTTAATTTCAGAGAATGCATTTCATCACACTTTCAAATTATCCTAGATTCTATAAATCTTCCTTTTTTCTCCATTAATTTTGCCTGCAAGATATATAGCTATCAAAGAGTTCATGTAACATCAATTCACCTGTGATTAAAAAAAAGTAGTGTCCTCCAAAGCCTTCCAATACATGCTCAGATATCTAGAGATTGGGGGGAAATCAGTCTCCAACTATGGTTAGTGATGTCTCTAGTTGAAATTATTAAAGCAAAATAAAAAGATACTTATCATTATTAATCATTGTAATAAAGTTGATTGCAACTTATAATGACACAATAAGACATATAAAATTGCCCTCAGCTGGCTTCCAGTATTGTTATCTTAATTGAAACAGAATGTCACATTCTATCCCTGGGAATGAATGATAGGTTCAAGCCACAGACCTTTCAGTTAGCAGCCAAATGCATAACCACTGTGTTGGCAGAACTACCTTTATTAACAGCTATATTAACCTGCTACATTCCAGATGATGGAGAAGAATATTGAAAGTGTCATGGGTTGCTAAAAGGACAAGTGATCTGTGTTGGAAGAAGTAAGGTCATAGTGTTCCTTGGAGATGAGGAAGGCAAGACTTCCTCTCACACACTTCGGACATTGAGTCAGAAGACCAATCCCTGGAGAAGAACTTTGTGCTTGGTGAAATGGAGTGGTGGAGGAAAAGAAGAAGGTCTTCAGGGGGCTGGAATGATACAGTGACTGCATCAATGGGCATAGGAATGATTATGAGGATGGTGCAAGACTATGGACTGTTTGGTTATGGTATGCATAGGGTCACTATGGGTAGAAGTCAGTTGGAGGACACCTAACAACAAAGACATACATCCAAAATAAAATTACATCTTCTTCACCCTCATGTATGTATCTGGTTGCACTAGTAGAGGCAACATTTTGGACCATAAGACACAACCAGCTTTTAGAGCAGGAAAACAAAAAAACAATTCTGAACCAGATAGTACCAGTATACAAAAATATTTGTTTGTTTAAAAGCAAAATATGGTAATATTTAAGAGCACAAACTCAACAGCGGTGTTAAGAATCATCATCACTTTCATTAATAGATGAGGGGAGGCGTGTGTGGTGTCAGTCATGTGACCTGACTGACACAGAGACTCCCCTGAACACACAGCAATCCACAGCATGTAAACAAGAGTGGACAGTAAGCTGGCACACAGAATCATAAACAAATGTTCTTGGACACCATATCTCGGACCATAAGACACACCATTGTTTTTCCCCACTTTGTGGGAAAAGGTGCATGTTATAGTCCAAAAAATATAGTATTTATATCCTATAGAGTTAAAAAGCAGCATGAATATTCATTCATTCTTTTATTCCTTTAACCATCCAACAAATATTTGCTGATGATCTGCTAAGTGCCTTGCTATGTCACAGAAAGAGAGCATGTGCAAGTCTAGGTAGAGTAGTGGAACAAATTTATAGACAAGCATATGGATATAAGGGAATGGTTTATATACAAAAGGAATGGAACACTGAGAAAGCATCCCACCCCAGTCCAGCTCAGAGTCTTAAGTCCGATATTAGCCCAGTCTATAATGTCTCCTTTCAACTCATGAAGTCATAGGTCAGTGGGTGCAGAATCTCAGCACTGGCAGGGGTCTCCCCATGGCTCCTCACTTCCAGGGCTCAGGGTCCATCATCAGCATCCAGTGGGGGTAGAAACAACCCATCGCTGGCAGGGGTCTCCATGTGGCCTCTCCAGTTTCAGAGGTCTGGCTCCATCAGGATCAAGCCGTTTGACTTCTCCTCTGGCTCCTCAGATACTGCCATCTTGTCTTGTCCATGTTTCATCATCTCTGAGACTAACTCCCAACAACTGGGGAGATAGCTTCTCATCTTCGCAAGGGAAACATCACGAGATTTCCCAGATGTATCAGAAGAAAGTCATGCCCACACAGGGGCCTCATTGGCTACTCTATGGCTATATCCAGATTAACAGGTTAGACACCACCCCTACAACTAAATCATGAAATTAACATAAGCACATGACCGCCACAGAGCAATACATAAAACCAGTCTGCAATTGAAAAATGTACCTTCCACCAATCAATGGGACTGGTGGTCCTTCTAAACTGGTATTCAGAAGAAAGCATTGGCCTAACCAATAGTTGCATATGAGGTACCAGGAGAAGTATTAATTTCCTCAAGCGATAAAACCACATTTGGAAAGGCAGTTGCAATTGGAGTTACCACCTGGTTAAGTTTATGATAACCCACTGTTATTCTCCAAGCTCCATCTGTTTTTTGCACAGGTGAGTTAAATGGGGATCTGGTAGGAATCTCCATTTCTACATCCTTCACATCTTTGATGGTGGCACTACTCTCTACAGTAGCTCCAGGAGTGTGGTATGGCTTTTGGTTTACTATTTTCCAAGGCAATAGCAGTTCTAATGGTGTCCATTTGGCCTTTCCTAGCACAATCGCCCTTATTCCCCCCAATATGGGGTATTCTATCAGTTCTTAAGTGTGCCTATTCCAATTATTCATTCTGGAATTGGGGAAGTAATGACAGGATGGTTGGAGGACATAGTGTGAGATGTACCTGAGATACAATTCCATTAATACCTTGATGTCCATATGTCCCCATTCTAATTGGTGGGCTTTTGAAACATCTTGAGTCTCTAGGAATTGGTGTCATTTCAGAGACAGTGCCCAGTAATCCCTGAAAAATTTGATTGTTTCCTTTCCCCTAATGAGCAGTCACACTTATAAAAGGATACAGGTCACTTTGGGGAAGACTGGAAAAGAAGACTAAAAATATAAACCTTGGGTGATATAGCAAGGCCCTGTTTCAAATGAACCTGGCCTTCCTCTTATTCAAAGGGTTGTGGATCTATAAACTAACTCAGGTCTGGGAGTTGATTGAGGGATCATAACTCTTTACTCTGGTGACTTGAGTTAAACATCTATTCATCTGATCTAGCTTTCTTCTTATTGTGTATATGAAGTACATATTTAATAGGTTTTGCATGTATTTCACTCCTAGGAACACCATAGCTGAATAACCAATACCATAAATCCACATGAGACAGGTTACTCTGATTACTGCAGAAAGCTTGCTGTCCATTATGATAACCACGCCCACCCCACCTCTGCTGATTCAGGGTTGACACTTGGCCCCTTCCACCACAGGGTCCAATCAGTCCCATTGGAAGCATATGGCAGACATCAGTTAAAGCAGTTCTGACTCTTAGTCCTGGTATACATAAAATGGACACCACAGGACTCTTCAAAGATACTGGGGCACCCTTCACAAATTTGTCCCTTATGTTTTTCATGAAAGGTATATCCTTAGGGTCCTCATTTTGTGAGTCTGTGGCAGGGGTTGACAAATTTTTGAGACCAAAGAGCCAATCCTGTCTCTGCTAATAACTTTAAAATCACTCAAGAGCCTTCAATATGTTTTTCCAAACAAATGAAATCACCGTGATCTGAAATAATAACCTTCAAACGTTTTCAACGTTGTTTCAGAGCCACACATTCACAGGGAAGAGTCACGTATGGTTCGCGAGTCACAGTTTGCCAACCACTGGTCTATAGGATCCTTCTAATAGATCCATTCCAACATATCACTTTCCCTCAGCTTTCAGATGCCTTATTCTACAGTGTACCATGATAGGTCAGGTATCTCAAGTTGGTCTAATTTAAGCTATCTGGCAGCCCATGCTTCAGTGAACCAACCAAATAAACTATTAGCTTTTTTCTTAGCCTCGTGAACTGAGACACTGAAAAAAGAATCTGTGCTTAGGGGGTCCACATCAAGAAACTCAGACTGGTCTACTCTTAACATTTCTTACACCAATGTCCCTCATCCCTAGTAACCATTCCATGCAAATTCCCCAGGCTTCTGATTGTACTTATTAGACAACCTGAGCATGTATTTATGAGTATAATGCACTTCTTCATGAGCCATCATCTGTACTTCACCTGTAAGAACTCTCTGAGACTTAATTCAAATCACCAGTCTAGAGGAAACAATGGGTGGTGGGGTTCTTTCTTGGGGGCTCTCAGCAATATCTTTTAAGGCATCTCTCCTAGTACCAATTGTGTTAAAAAGAATTCTCTAAAGAAAGAAAACCAGCACACTTATGATTTTATATATATATATATATATATATATATATATATATATATATATATGGAGAGAGAGAGAGAGAGAGAGAGAGAAAGAGAAGGAATACAATAGCTAATTAGTCCACACTGCCATCCAGAGGGTTTAGTCCAATTCACTATTGGGGAATAGTTAATATAATGAAAGTCCTTCAAGCTCTGCTGGCTGCCTTCCAAGGTTAAGGAAGCAGACAGAAAAATATTCCCTCAGACAAGAAGAGCAGAGTAGGTCTGCAGACAGCAGACAAGGCAGATTATGGTGGCCACAGCAGGAAGATGAGAAGCTGAGGCACATCAGAGGCCAGAATCGTGGGAGCACCGTGAAGTGGCTTCCCCAGGAGCCTCTATCGATGCACCCAGCTCCATGGTCCACCATCAAAGTGGCGAAGCAGGTCCTAGTGAAACCACAAACTCTCGCAATGCTTGGCAAAGCTGCACAGCCCAAGGATTGGCTGAGCCCACAGGTTCCACAGCACACAGTTGTAGCAAGGGCTAGCACATGCAGCACTGTTCTGGTCCAGTCAGCATGGAGAAAGATAGAGAGGCCAGTCTTGGAAAGCCATTTATCTGGGTTGCCCCCTAAGCAATCTGCAACCTGATTAGCAGGTCAAACTCTGCCCACAAGTGCCTATAGGAGTCAATTTGGCACAGAAAAGCTAACTATCACATCATGCAAATTCCATTCTTTATATCAGACCTACTGAGTCCAAGTCGCTCTAGGGACTATTGATAAACTCTGAGAAACACTGTCTACAAAGTAATTTTAAAATTATGACCAGCTGCTGGTCATTGTTTCTGTTATTCAGTAACATCAGTGCTGTGTCTTCCTTTGGTTTGAAGCCATGTTGGCTTCAACTCCCCCTTTGGTTTGAAGCCACGTTGCCTCCACTGTATCAATTCATCTCCTCGATGGTCTTCTTTATCACTGACCTGCTTCTACACCAAGCTTGATGTTCTTTTCTGGAACTCAAAAGCAAAGAAACCAAACTCAGTGTCATGTTATTTTGTTAATTCATAGCAACCCTATGGTTTTTCCTAATAACATGTTCACAGTATGTGAGACAAAGTCTTGCCATCTTTGTTTCTAAAAAACAGTCTGATTATACTTCTTTGAAGACAGATATTTTTGTTCTTCTGACAGTTCGTGATACGTTCAATATTATTTGTTTTGGTAGCTACATAATCTGTTGTCAACTTGAGACTTAAGAATGAAGGGGTGGAGACTAGCCTGTCAATCAGGGCGCAGCTTAATGACTGCCTTTGGAGGTGCTAAGTAGATAAATAGCTCACTGAAGACAGGACACAGACACACTCGCTGAGAGACTATCCAGTGGAGGAGACACATGAAGCTATGCTAGAGTCCTGCAGCTGAAGGAGCCCCATGGAAACCCCGGCCAATACTGAGATGCTTATCCTACCACTGGATCCACAAGACTGTCCACTCACTGGCCTGTGACTTTCCTGAATTTGGCATCATTGCATGTGTTGTGTGAGTCTAAAGAGGAATCGGTATCAGACATATTGACTAATATCAGAGTTAGGGATGAGCTGGACTGGGCTGGGATATTTCCCCAATATTCAATTGCTCTTGTATATAAATCTCTTTCTTATACACATATGAATGTCTATGAATGTGTTTCTCTAGTCTACCCAGACTGACATCTGTTAATTCAAACTGTAATTCAAACATAACAATTCATGCTCAGTCTTTCTTATTCATTGTATAGCCTTCACACACACATGATTGTTTCAGGTGCACCTTGGTTGGCCAAGCGGCATCTCTGCTCTTCAACACTTTGCAGCAATCTCGCGCTATCTTTGGACTTAAGTTGCTCCCCTGAAGATTGCAGATCCAAGCAAAATGAAGTCATCGGCAACTTTGTTCTTTTCTCTGCTTCTCATGATTGGTCCAGTTGTGAGGATTTTGATTTTCATACATTGAGTGGTAATCTGCTGATGGCTATAGGACTTCCTCTTCATCAGCAAGTGCTTCAAGGCCGCCTGAATTTCAGCAAGCAAGATTGCATCATCTGCATATCACAAGTTGCTAATCATCTTTCCTACAACCCTAATGGTTTTTCATGGAATCAAGATTCTCTCTTTCTTTTTTCTGTAATAAAGCACTGCTTTGAATCAAGATTTTCTAATTATTTTCCCAACATGCAGATTGAATAAGTCTGGTGAAAAGATACAAAACTGACACATACCTTTCTAATTGTGAACCACGTGATTTTACCTTGTTTTATTCATATGATTGTCCCCTGGTCTGGGTATAGTTTCCACTTGAGCACAATGAAGGGTTCTCATGAAGGGTTCAGTTCTTCTCAATGCTACCTGGGGTTTCTTAGAATGCACACAGTTAAATGTTATTTTAAGGATATTTAATGGAACTAAACAAGAAATGTCATCTCTTAGAAAATGAAAATCTGTTTTCAGTTTCATCCCCAAGAAGCAGGAGGTGCTTCCTTAAAATGACCATTTTTTCTTTAAATAAATTTCTATTGGGGCCTCTTATAGTTCTTATAATCATCAATACATCAATTATGGCATACATATTTGTACATATGTTGCCATCATCATTTTCAAAAATTTTCTTTCTACTTGAACCCTTGGTATTTGCTCTTTTTCTGTCTCATCCTTCTTACCTTCCCTCCCTTATGAACCCTTGATAAATTATAAACCAATACTGTTCTCATATCATACACCATCCACTGTCTCCCTTCACCCCTGTTTGTGTTGTTCGTCCCCCTGGGCAGGGGATGAGGGTATGTGATATAAGTTGATCCTTGTGATCAGTTCTCTCCTTCTCCACTCACTTTTCCCTACCCTCATGGTATCACTGCTCTCATTGTTTTCGTAAGGGGTTATCTCTCCTGGATTCCTTGTTTTGAGAGCTCTTCGCTGTACCATTCATTGTACATGTTCCAGTCTAGCTGGATTTGTGAGACAGAACTGGGGTCATGATAGTGGGGGTTTGGGTGAAGGAAGCATTAAAGAACTAGAGGAATGCTGTATGTTTCCTTGGTGCTATACTGCTTCCTGGCTGACTCATCCCTTTCTTGTGACCCTGCTGTGATGGAAAGTTCTGTCTACAGATGGGCTTTGGGTCTCCACAGGGACCCACTCATTCACATCAGTATGATTGTTTAGGGTCTTCTTATGCTTGACACCTGATCCTTTCAACACCCCATAATCAAAAAGGCTTGTGTGTTTCTTCCATGTACACTTCCTTGCTTCCCCACTTTAAGACCCCAGACAGTATCTCTTTTACAAATTTTATCTTCCCAGTACAAAGAGAAAACTTCCATATTTGTAACTAAGAACACTCAATAATCAATAAGTACAAATTTATCAATAAAGGTAAGCAACAACTGTGCAAAAGATTTTGCATAGGACCCAAAGAGGTGATAGACACAGAAAGTTACAATATGATTCCAGCCAAATATTCCATTCAGTTCCTTATTAACAATGAACCCTAGACCAGTGCTTCTCAACCTTCCTAATGCTTCAACCCTTTAATACAGGTCCTCATGTTGTGTTGACCCCCCCAAACCATAAAATTATTTTTGTTACTACTTCCTAATTGTAATTTTGCTATAGTTATGAAATGAGCAACCCCTGTGAAGGGTCATATGGCCCCCAAAGGAGTTGTGACTTACCACTGCTCTAGACCCACACCACTATCTATCCATGTTTATTGTGAATTTATGAAAGTGCAACTTTTTAAATGTAGGAAATATTCATGTAACCATAGTTTCTGTAGTTTTGAACAAGCATGTTCATTATCTTTATAAAAACCCTAGGCCAAAAATCCCACCCCTCTAGACATTTTATATATGGGTCTCTGAAGTGTGTAATCTTAACCTAAAAGCCATATAAAATCTTTGTTCACAAGCTTGAAAAAAGTCCCTCTGAGGGAATTTTGTATGAGTGTACTCAATGTTCACGGTGACCCTCTAGAACAGCATAGTTCCACCCTGTGGATTTCCAGGACTTAATGTGATGGCAGTCAGTTTGGTTTGGAATTTTGCTACTCGATACTGTAGAGCAGGGTTCCCCAAACTACGGCCTTGGGTCACAGGTGGCCCACCAATGACATTTATCAGGCCCGCCTGGTGTTTTTGCCACTGCTGCTGTCCTGCTCAGCAACCAACTCATCCTGGGCCTGCAGTGAATTTGTTCATAGTTTTTGCTGTTTTTTTAATTATAGTGTCTGCCCCTCCAATGGTCTGAGGGACAGTGTTCACAAACTTTGAGGACCCCTGCGCGAGCAATGAATAACGAGCTGAAAGCACAGAGGATATAGATAGCTATAGTTACGGCGTCTTTCCTGGGAGCTTTCAAGACTATCACAACATAGCCGCATATTTGTTTAAGGTATTCCATGACAACTTGTATGTGTGCAAGGGAGAAAAAGACCCTTGATGGGTAGTAGGTTACCCATTGAGCTGCTAACCTCAAGGTCAGTAGTTTGAATCTACCATCTAGACCGAAAAAACGATACTGTCTCCTACTGCAAAGATTTAAAGCCAAAGGAATAGCCAGTCCTACCTTGTCCCATAGGGTTGATGTGAAACAGACTCAATTCGATGGCAGTGAATTTTGAGTAAAAGTATTCAAGTAGCACATCTATTCCAGAGAATATACTGGATTTAGAGTGTGGTGTTGTCAGTCATCCAAGAGTCCAAGGGTCTGGTTTTAATATAAGTGCGGCAAGGGCAATTTTTCATAGGATTTATGAAAGTTCTCTTCTTTAATTGAGTTAATTATCTGTTAATTGGGTGTCCTGTTTACTCTGCCAACTTTAACAAGATTGTTATAGGACTGGAATATCACTATGTTAAAACTATTGATTTGTGGTCTCCTCCCGCCTCTTTCTGGGGTTGGCCCCTGCATAGGACTTGGTCTCTCTCAACCTGTGCAGGTCTTTCTTCTTTTTTCTACTTTGTTTGTCTCTTTCTCGTTAATAAACTCGCTCTTTAATTCACACACACAAAAAAACACAACCATTCATTTGTAAGCTGATATGGCTATTATAAAACTAAGGTACTAATATTCATTACTTTTGATAATGAGCAAGAATTTTTCCCAGTAGTTTTCACTCTATGCTCTCTGGAACTTGAAATAATCTTTGACAACTTAGTCCATCTTTATTTTATTCCAAAGCAAAGAAGTATGCTTTGCAGGTCCCCCATCCATATAAAATGGAGAAAATTAACACTATCCCACCACTTTGTTTACATTTCTAGATGGGATTTGATTTAAAGACAGGGTTTTCCTGTACTTTGGGTTTATTTTTCAATAGCACATTCTAAGGGAAGATATGGCAACAATGAGCACGTTATATGTTATTTTCTTGTTAACCTATATCATTCTCTTACAGTAGATATCCTAAATGAACCCTGGATGTTGTCTGGAAAAAGTCTTGATTCAATAGGCTTTGTTCTACTTTGAAAGGGTTTGATAACCCCTTGGAAAGGTACTTGAAAAGAACCAAACAGCCATGTGTTCAAACCCACCGTCACTCTACAGAAGAAAGATTATGGTAGTGCTGGACTATCACTATGTTAAGATATTTCATTTGTAAGCGGGGTCTGGCAAATTTTGAGACTTACAGAAGGCTAACATTTGAGGAGTAAGCAGAAGATACTGTGGCCTGAAGTGAGAAGGATTTTAGATTCCCTTCCACAGCTATTGAAAAATGTCTGACATGATAGTCTCCATCGCGACCACTTGGTATTTCAAAATACATAAAGCAGTGTCTTATCCAAGAGGTCATTTTTTTAATCAAAAAAGCGCTTGTTAAATAAATGAATGTTGTCTCCTAAATCTAAAGACCTATTCTATTTCTAAAAGATAAAACATTAGCTACTTCAAAATATGCAAATATGTGATGTCTGTGTTGATAATCATTCCAGCATTCTTTCTCAATGGTGAAAAGAGACACAGAGGAGGTTCTTGTTGCCCTAATGGACACTCTCCAGACTGAAAACTGGAAGCTCAATGTCAAGTTTAGTATCTGAAAGAAAGTAGGAAAAAAACCAAAATAATATATGTAAAAGCAAAGCTGAATAGCCATTTTCCATTTATGTCCATAAAATAATAGCAATGTAGTAGACAGTCTTCATAGGCCCTGTTGCCACTGTAACCATCAGTGTCAATGGTTTTCTTACTGCAGAAAACAGAAACACATGTGCTTGAAATTCATTAGCAAAAATGCAATTAGTGGGCTTTTTAATCGTTTTATTGGGTTCATAAACTCTTATGGCAAACCATACATCCATTGTGTCAAGTACATTTGTACATTTGTTGCCATCATCATTCTCAAAACATTTGCTTTCTACTTGAGCCCTTGGTATCAGTTCCTCATATTTCCCCTCCCTCCCCACTCCTACCTGCCTCATGAACTCTTGATAATTTATAAATTATTATTATTTTGTCATAACTTACACTCATCTAATGTCTCCCTTCACCCACTTTCAATGGGCTATTTTATGGGTTGTGCATCCATAATTCTTTGACCCCAAAGAATGACAGCCTATTGCTGTTATCTACTTGTTTATATATTTACTCCAAGCCATTTCCCAGACACTCTCTTTCCTTATTTCTTTTTTTTTTCTGGCCACCTCCAAAAGTTCTTTCATGGAGAGCAGTATGTAAATTTTCTGAGACCAGGGAAGACTGTGGTACCTTTGGCAAGTTACCCTAAAAATTCATTACTTTGACATTCTGCAGCATACATATTTCCATTACTTAACAGAAAATAAAAATGAGGTTTCAGGGACAGGTACCTTGTAGCCTGTGACTTCCTGTCCCTCTCCACCTGAAAACACACACACACAGTTCAACTCCACAGATTCCTACTTGCTCTTAAGTCTACAAAACACAGACTAACTCTTTGACTAGACCAGGCTTCCAACAGCATTTCAGACAAACACAACATTTAAAATTGATCATGGTAAGAGTTGCATGAGCCCCCAATAAAATGATTTAACATTTAAAGAAAAAATACTGCTAGAAGAAAAAACAAAACAAAGCATCCCTCTCCTTAAAAGCAATTTAAAAATTATTTGAGACTCCTAAATATATTTTAGAAACAAATGAAATCACCATTATCTAAAGAGTCTTCTTTAAAAATCTTTCCATTTTATTTCAGAGCCACTTGTCTTTTCCGAAAGAGCCACATAAGGCTCTCAGCCACAGTTGGCCAACCCCAGGACTAGGCCCTCAGCTGCAAGACCTCTGCTTTGCTCTGCTATTACTGTGGCCAAGATAAGCCTTTTCACATGTGTTGGTCACCTTTCTCTTACCATTGCATCCTCCTAGCTCTTTGCTTTGCTTTCAAGGCTTGGGCCCCTCATCACCATCTGTATGAAATGAGCCTCACTTTATTGTTATTATAAGCACAGCCCAGTCTCTTTCTTCTTTTCTTTCTCTCTTTTTTTCACCCACTTTATCACTCTTGTTGTCTGTTGTTTTATCACAGTCCCTCTTTGTATGTTAGCATCTCATAAACTTCACTGGCATTATATGCTCTTGGATGGTTCTCCAAGTGCTTTCTCTGCAGAGTCTGATATTTTCACTCTCGTCCAAGTTGATTGATTTTTTTCACTGTGCTTTTCTACTATTTGGTCCTTATGAAATGCATATTCATTTCTAATTATTGAACAGTTTCCTTTCTTAAACCTTTCTAAATACACTGGGCATGTGCATTAGTGAACTGGACATGAAGACTGAACCAAAATTAAAAAAAAAAATCATACTGCTCTGAGGTCAATCCCAGTTCATCATCACCCCGTAAGAGTCCCCAAGCCTATACATCTTGATGAGAGCAGACAGCTTTGCAGTCAGCGCCCCCACCATTTACCACACAGTCCCCCCAGATTAGAACCGAAAAAATGACTGCTGTGGGTCAGAAGGGTGAGACAGAGGACAGACTTCACATTTAAATTGTATGTTTTCTCAATGCCATTCTTATTTCCCTAACACACACACAAACACACACACTTTCTAAAATCATTTGTACTTGCAATGATTTTCTTAGGATTATACCCACTGGTTTGTAGCATGTCTGAGACTTTATTTAGCTTCTCTGACCCTTAGTTTTCTAATCTGAAAGATGGCAAATCAGATGTCTCTCACAGATCTATTGTAAGAGTGAAGAAGGGTTCAATAAATTTAAATATCTTTCTCCCTTCTTCACCAATGAGCTTTTTTGTTTGTTTGTTTTCATGTAAATTCTAAGATTGCAGTTTGATCACTGTCTTCACATTCTTTTCATGGATAGCTCCATATCTATATTTCTTGATATTTTCTTTAAGAATGAAAAGAAAAGAAAATAACGCAGGATTTTAGAATTAAATTTTAATCTATTTGTTTTTTAAAAAACACACCCATAGCTATCAAAGGCCCAGCTGTGCACCATATGAGTTGATAGAGATGTGCATGGGAAGTTGTGATAAAAGCTTTTCTTTTTTATTTGATCTTATTTTAAATTCAAGGTTGTTCTTATACAGCTGTTATATATTAAATACAATATTTGAGCAAACGCTGAGCTATATCAATGGTTGGTCTAAGAAATTTAGGAAAATTTGAGCAGAAAGATGGGGATCCTTCCTGTAGGGCAGGGGGTGAAACTGCCTTTCTAGACCGTCTCTTAATAGGGACATGAAATCACACCAAAAGGAATACACTGGCAGGGTTTTATTTTGCCCTCACTGTAGATGTTTGTTCAGTGCTAGCCTTCTTTAAAGCACATGAGCAAACAAAAACTCTCTACTGCAGGCTTTTAAAAGTGTGCACCTTTAAAATTGGAAGAGTCTCATTTTAAACACATGGTGCTTGATCGCAGGGGAGTGGAGAAGAGATTTTACTTGAGAAAAAAACATAAATCAGTTTTAAAAATCAAGGGACGGTGTTCTGAAAAAGAACTTCATTTTAAATCTATCAGCCATTTCCTTCGAATCTGTAGGCTAATAAAACCCCTGCTTGCCCAACCTGACAGCAGACCCAGCCCCAAGGAGACAACCCGGTCAGAGCTGAGCCCATCTGTTCAGTCTCCATCCTCTCCCTGCTGCCTTTGATCTGGTGGTGGCCCACTTCTGGGTAATGGGACATGAAGAGAAATCTTTTGGAGAGTTTTGGGAAAGTCTAAAGGAACCCTGGTGGTGTCGTGGCTATGCATTGCTTGTGATTTCCAAGGCCAGCAGGTCAAAATCCCCAGTGGCTTCCCAGGAGAAAGACCTGTTTCTAGTCTGGTAAGCAGTGGCTCAGGAACCCACAGAGGCAGTCTTACCCTGTCCCATAGAGTTGTCCTGAATCATCATCAACTCACTGGCAATGAGTTGACTTTGAGAAAGTTTGCTTCCTTATCTAAAAAAGGCATTCTGAGAGTACTGCCTTATCTCCCTGCTCTTAACCTGAGCAGACAAATGGTGCCTAGAATTTTTGTAACCATATTACAGAAAGTCTCAAACATGAAGGAAAAGAATCAACATGCCAAGGATATTGGAACAAAAATTAGATAAAGTTTATCTGAGCCATTGGTAACCCCTTGATGCTTCCAAATTGACTCTGAATCCAGGCGCCTTCAGATTTTTGTTAGGACAACCGCGCATACATGTCCGAGTGTTCCTTGTAGATCCCCAAATCCGGGTTTCTAAAAATGGAAGTTACTGTTGATCACAGAGATATGACTGATCAAAAGCAAATGTTTTCTAAATAACACACGGGCTTTTGTATTTTGTTGGGGAGCTTGTTGTAGATGCTGGTCCTGTTGCTGCGATCATCTTTAAAATCATGTCACTGAAAGCACACTAGACTAAAACACTAAAAGTTTAGACAACTATAGCCTCCTCAACTGGAAGCAATTCCAAAAGTTAGCAACAGGTGACAGACAAAGAAATTGTCATACTTCTTTATAATGAACTACTACTTAACACGAAAAAAGGAATGAATGATCCAGACACACAACTGCGTTGATGGACTTCCGTTGGTGAAAGAAGTTAGTCATAAAAGACTGCCTGTCTCCACTTACACGACTATCTAAAATAGGCTTAAGTAACACATGGTGAAATTAATAAAGAGGGCATTTTCCTCTTATAACAGCAAAATCGTGACTCAGAAATGAGCAGGCAGCACTCTTGGAGAACTTGAAAGAAGAATATTTTATTAGCTGGAGACGCAGAGGAACTGGCGTTCTGAAAGTTCTGGGCCCCGCATGGTGGCAAGCATAGCTTTCATATTTTGTCTGCACGAGTAAGGTCACGGGATTGGAATAGGCCAGTGCAGACCTGGTCCTTAGGAAAAGAGGAAGGGCGTTGAAGGATGAATGCGTTGTGGGAATAGGAAGTACAGGAGAGGAGGCAGTGCACCCTGTTCTTTCCCAACGATTAAAAATCCCCATTAGAATATTCCTTACACTCTGAAGGTTTGTACAGTTAAATAGGAAGCAATAGAATCTTTTTGTGATCGTAAAACAGTTTCATCTTGATGGGTGGCACAGCTAAAAACATTTGGCACCACAGACATTTAAACTGAATCAGATCCATGTACTTCACTCTGCATATATTTCAACAGAAATGGGGGTGGTTGTTTTTTTAAAAAAAAAATAGGATATCATTTTTCACCAAATCTGATGAAAGTGAAAATTAGTAAAAAGGGGAGGGGGGAGAAGGAAAATAAATAGCTTTGTCTAGAATAAAATGGGGAGAAGGGCACCAATTATGTTGAAGGTCAACAGGATCCAAAATTAAAGTACATAATTTCTTTATCCAGCCTTCTACTTCCAGCAGTTTTTAATCAGAAAAGCATGTGTGTGTGTGTGTAAGTGCCTGTACAAAGATTTTCTGTTAGCAATTGGTCAAGGAGACTTTAAATCAAGAGTTCTTCCTTGGTGTAGATTTATAGCAAGGAGATGGTTAAAAATAGAAAACTAAAAGAGCAACTCTGTGCTCCATAGAAAGATAAACATTTCCATGAGACAGAACGCAGTGCTGAGGCTTCCCGGGTTTGATACGGTCAGCGTTGTGTTTGGTTCCTGCAGGCCTTGTGTGTACCCTTGATGCAGCTCTGACTCAGAAACTTCTTGGGATAATGTAGAACACCCCGTCAGGTTTTACTTATTTTGGGGGGCCTTTTGTAGTGAATCGAGAGGGGATTTACATTTCAGATGATCCTTTTTTGTGTTGGACAACTTGTCCGACCTCCCCCAGGCTTGTTTTGCCCATGGCTTGTCTTGCCACAGATTTTTCTTGACTGCTGTCCTTACAGAAGCAGACCTGTCTTTCTCCTGAGGCTCTGCCCAGAGGGGTCCAACACCCACCCTTCGTGGAGCAGCAAGTTGAGTGCTTAAGCAGGACCGAGAGGATAAAACACATCGACAATAAAGTGAGAACAAAACCGCGTCCCCACAAAAAACAAATGGATGGGACTCAAATGCTCCCTGAAGCTAAAGCTCACACCGGGCAGAGCAAAGGAAGAGCAGGGCAGTGAGGGCGGCCTGGTGGAAGGGACGGCAAACTTCACGCAGAGAGATGAGGGGTGAAGAAAGAATTGCTGAAGAAGAGGGAGAAGATCACAAGCCGACAAAAACATATCAAGCCTCTGTCCCTCCACATGGCTCTTCAAGACAAAAATAGAAGTCACTTGAAAATAATTGAATGTTAAAATGGTGTGGAAAGCACAGGGACTCCGTCCTGCAGTGAAGTCTGCCCCGCTCGCTCCACTGACTGTGATGGACTACTAAAGAATGTGAAGAGCAGTGGCCTTTTCAATGAGCCTATACTTCTTATAGAAGCCACGGCGCAACAAAATCTTAGCCAGCATAAAATTATATAATCAATGTCAATCTGAAATCTCCTCCGAATGCACGCTGCTCCCACGCATGCGCACAATGCTTTGCAGGACAAACGGTCACAGGGCTGCCATGTGCAGTGGGCACACAGGGCATCCTTGGCCATGTTGTAGACGTGGCTCACTTTCTTCCTTTTAGATACAGAGACCACAAATCAGCAAACTGGACCCTGGATTTTTTTTTGGGGGGGGGGGGCATCACTGCTCTCCGGTGGTGGAGTAGGAGGCCCAGCCCCACTGCTGGAATTGAACCTCCGTCCCAGTGGGCCGCAGTCCCGCGTACAACCAATACACCACCGGGGCTCAGCCTGGACCCTGGATTTTTATGTGGCCTATAATTGTGTAACACTTTTCAGTGGTTGAAAACTTAAAACTTAAAGGATTATATTTTGTGTCATATACAAATTATATAAAATAGAAGTTGTGAGCTTAATAATAAATAAAATGCACTTACCACATTGCCATTAAATACATCTCTAACTTTTCTTCTTCTTTTTTTTTTACACAGAACTGAGCAGTTGTGACAGGGGCCCTATGACTTACAGGGCTCAAACTGTTTACGATCTAAATGTTTGCTGAATAATTTGCTGAACCTTGGCCTAAGAATATTACAAAGGAGTAGTTTCATTGCAAGGGCTCGTGTCAGCATGAGATTGAGAGCCTGTAGTCAGAAATGTGATCTTCCAGTGTTAGGAGAGCAGAGAGATAATGTGCAGTGAGAGCAATCATCCTAGAGTGGCGAAAGTTCAGGGATTTTATTATTCGTGAACACTTACATGTCAGTCATAGATTTGATTATTGTAGAGTCTTCTGATTATTCAATGATTATGTTGGTTCTATTAACCCCTGTGGTGCAGTGAATTACTCAGGCCGGTTCTTCTTGCCACACTGTAGTTCCCAGAAAATGGCTGAGTGGGACATGGCAGATTGGGTGCTGTTAAATGCGAAGGAGTCAGCTCTTGCCCCACCGGGACCCTGTGCCCTGCTGCGTGGCCCTGGGGCCTCCTCACACCTCTTCCTTTGCCTGAGCCGTTGTTGCAGCCACGATGTCAATCAAGGACCTTCCTCTTTTGCGCTGCCCCTACACTCTACCAAACCCAAGGTCCTTCTCCAGGGACCGACACACCTGATAACAGGTCCAAAGTACGTAAGATGAGGTCTTGGCATTCTCTCCTCTAAGGACCACTCTGGCCTCACTTCTTCCAGGACAGACCAGTTTGCCCTTTGTGCAGTCCATCATACTTGCGCGATCCTTCTCCAGCACCACCTTCCAGTGCCTCTCTGCTTGTCTGATGGGTCTTCCTTAGTCCTGTCCAACGTTCACATGTATGCGAGGCAACAGAGAATACTGTGGCTTTGGTGAGAGGCACCTTCATCCTCAAAGTAATACCCTTGCTCTTCAATATTTAAGGAGATCTCGTGCCGCAGCTATACCCAATGCAGGACATCTTTTGACCCCTTGACTGCTGCTTCCATAAACATTGATCTCTGGATCTGAGAAAGACAAAATCCTTGACAATGTCAACATTTTCTCCATTTATCATGATGTTACTTGTTGGTTCACTTGTGAGAATTCTGGTTTTTCTTACACTGAATTGTAATACACAGTGAAGGGTACAACCCTGGATCTTCATCAGCAAGTGTTTACAGTGCTCATGAAGCAAGTTAGTGTCATCTGAATACCGCAGGCTCTTACTAAGATTGTTTTACTAGGCTTATATTATATTCTTCTTCACACAACCCAGTTTCTTTGATGATTTTCTCAACATACAGATTGAGTAAGCATGGAAAAAGGCTACATGACACAAACCTTTCTTGGATTTAAACCAGGCAGTAATCCCTTATTCTGTTTGCACAACTTTCTCTTGATCATGTACAGATCGGTCACTATCTATAGTTTGTCATGACCCACACAGTTGAATGTCTTTGCATAGTCAATGAAACACAAATAAACATCTTTACGGAAGTCTTTGTTTCAAGCCAAGATCCATATCCATATCCATATCAGCAGTGATATCCCTTGTTCTATATCTTCGGACTTTGGCCTGAACCTCTGGAATCTACATGACAATGTACTCTATAACTGTTGGAAGGCCTTCTACAAGTTTTGCTTACATGTGCCATCAATTATATTGTGCCTTCTGTTGGGCTACTTTTCTCTGGAATGGGTAGACATATGGGCCTTTCCCACCTCTTATTGGGGGCTCTTATAGATATCATAACATTCCATAGTTCAATCACATCAAGCAGTGATGTACAATTGCTACCACAATTAGTGTCAAAGCATTTTCTGTCTTCTTGAACTCCTTGATATCAGTTCTCCTTTATCCCTTCCCTCCTACACCCTAGCCCCCATGATCCCCTTTTCCCCCATAATAGTTGTTTTTTTTTTTGCCATATCTTACACATCCAATGTATGGCACAGATGGGTGAATGCTTCTTGTGCTTCATCAGTTTGTTGAAACACTTCGATTGATATTCCATTGACCACTGGAGCCTTGTTTTTGGCCAATGATTGAAGAACAGCCTTGATTTCTTCCTTCACTGCCATTGGTTCTTGCTCATATGCTAACTCTTGAAATGGTTGAATAAAAGTGAGTTAGTTATTTTTTGGTATGATGACCCTTTATTCTTTGTATTTTCTTTTGCTTTGTCCTGCATCATTTAACATTATGCCCATAGAAACATTAAATTTTGCAACTCAAATCTTCCATTTTTTTCTTTAGTTCTTTCAGTGTAAGATGTTGAATTTGTTTTTCCTCTTTGGTTTTCTAACTCTGTTTCTAGAGTTCATTATACTATTTTACTTTGTGTTCTTGAATTGCCCTCTGAATTTTCTGTTCAGCTTTTTAACTCATATTTTTTTCGCTTTACCTTAGCGACCCCATAATCAAGAGAAAATTTCAGAGTCTCTTTCAATGGTTTTTTCCTTTCCTTTTAATAATCTTTTGTTCTCTTCATGTATGATGTTCCTGATGTCCTCCAAAATCTCATCAGGTCTTTTGTCATTAGTGTTCAATGCAGGAAATCTGATCTCAAAATTCAGGTGGAATAGATTCAAGGAAGCACTTTGACTCTCATTATTTCAACTTCAACCTAAACTTATATATGAGTAATCTGTTCCACAGTCAGTATGTGGTCTGGTTTTAGCTACTGATATTGAACTTTTCCATCATCTCTTCCCATTGATGTAGTCAATAGAATTTCTGTATTCCATGTGGAGATATCCATGTGTATAATCAGTCACCTCTTATCTTGTTGAAAAATGATATTTGCTATGAACCAGTAATTGTTTTTGCAAAATTCTATCATGCAATTCCCACCTTAATTTCTATCACCAAGTCCATATTTTCCAATCACTTTTCCTTCTTCTGTTTCCAACTTTTACATCCCAGTCTCCAGTATATCAATGCATCTCGATTGCATGTTTAATCAATTTCAGAGTGAAGATGTTGATGGAATTCCTCAATTTTGCATCACTAGCTTTAGTGGCTGGTGTATATATTTGAATAATAGCTGTGTTAATTTAATTTGCATGTACACAATAACCATTGTCCTATTACAGATAGTGTTGGGCTTCCAGCTAGATCTTCAAAGCTATTCCTTTTTTCTGTGTCATTTCCTCCATAGTAATTCACATGATTTTCTGAGAGCCCAAATCAGTTCATTTCAGTCCACTAGCACCAAGAATATCTATTTTATGCATTCCATTTCATCTTAGTGACTTTCTCTTTTCCTAGGTTCACATTTTGTACTTTCTATTCCAGGCAATTTGAAAGGTAATACTTGGCCAATTGATCAGAAGAGATCCAAATTTGTGTCCATTCTAAAGAAAGGTGCCCCAACAGAATGCTCACATTAGAGAATGATGGTATTGGGGCTGAGCCCCGGTGGCGTAGTGGTTGTGTGTGGGACTGGGATGGAGGTTCCAGCTCCACAGAACAAAGGCTGGGCCTCCTACTCCCACCACGTGAGGGCAGTGATGCCCCCCCCCAAAAAAAAAAAAAGAATGGTGGTATTGATATTGTACATGTGGCAGTCACTTGATCTGGTGTCGATTTAAGGATTAAGAGTGTAGGGGTGGAGTCTAGCCTGTCAAGCTTGAGATAACCAATAAGACCTCTGTGAGAACATGGCCTTCTCTCCTGAGAGTACTGGGAAATTGAGTAATTCTTGTAAAGCAGGAGACACTATCACTTCCTCATTCCCTTGGAGACACTCGACAGACAAGGCTGACTCCCTATGAGACATCCCTGAGGAGAAGCTACATGGACCTACCGTGATACAGCCAGAAACCTGGACCTAGAGAAGTCACATGGAGACTCCTTGCACCACTGAGACGCTTACATCAACACTGGATCCAAAGACTTTCTATCCACTGGCTTGTGATCATTCTCCATTTGGCATCATTGCTTGTGTTTCCTGAGTCTGAAGAGGACTTTATAGATTGCTATCAGACATATGGGCTAATATCGGATGTATGACCTTGGACTGGACAGGGTTGAGATGTTTTCTTAATGTACAATTACCCTTTATTGAAAACTCTCTCTTATATACATATGTGTGCTTATGAATTTGTTTCTCTAGTCGACCCAGACTAAGACAGTATGCAAGTAAAACTTTGCTGAAGGTTATGCAATACATTGACAGGGAACTTCCAGAAGTTATAGCCAGATTCAGAAAAGGACATAGAACAAGGGCTATCATTGCTGATATCAAGAGGATCTTGGTTCAAAACTAAGACTACTGTGGCAGTCATGTGCTTATGTTAATTTTATGATTGAAATGTAGGAGTGTAGTCTAGCCTATTAATCTGGAGAAAGCCATTGCGTAGCCAATGAGGGCTCTGTGTGAGCATAGCTTTCATCTGAGACTCCTGGGAAATCTCACGATATTTCCCTTGTGAAGATGAGAAGCTATTTTCCCCAGTTGTTGGGAGTTAGTTTGAGAGACGATTAATCATGGAAAAGACAAGCTGGCAGCGTTTGAGAAGCTGGAGGAGCTGGCAGAGAGACCACACAGCTTTGCCCTGATGGAGCCAGACCTCTGAAGCTGGGGCGGCCGGATGGAGACCTTTGCCAGCGATGAATTGCTTCTGCTGTTGATGAACCCTGAGCCCTGGAGGTGAGGTGCCCTGCCAGAACCAGGATTCTGCACCCACTGACCTGTGACTTTGTGAGTTGGAAGAAGACTTTATAGACTGATTTGGGGCATATGGATTAATATCAGACTTATGACTTTGGACTGGACTGGGCTGGGATGCTTTCTCCATGTCCCATTCCTTTTGTATATAAATCCTTTCCTTATATTGATATGCGTGTCCTTGATTTTTGTTCCTCTAGTCTACCCGGACTAACACAACTGCTATAAAGATGCTTACTTGTGTCTGACTGGGAGTTCCAGAGCATTCCATTGTGCTCATGAGAAACTAGTATGTAGATCAGGAGGCAATTGTAAGAATGGTACAAGGGAATACTGAACACTTTAAAAATCAGGAGAGGTGTGTGCTAGTGTTGTATCTTCATGCCCCACTTGTTGAACCTGTATGCTGAACAAATTAGAGAAACTGGATTATATCAAGGAGAGTGTGGCATTAGGATTGGAGAAAGGTTTATTAATGACCTGTGCTATTCAGACGATATAATCCTGCTTCCTACAAGTAAGAACTTGAAACACTTTCTGATGGAGACCAAAGTTATCGGTCTTTAGTAATGAATTGTGATTCAATGTAAAGAAGACCAAAGTTCTCCGCATGGGAGCAATAGGTAGCATCGTAATAAATGGAGAAGTTGATGTTGGTGAGGGCTTTTGTCTTGTTTGGGTCCACAATCAGTAGATATGGAAACGACAGTGAAAAAAATCAAAAGGTGTGCCACAATAGGTAAAACTGCTGGATAAGAACTTTTTTGAGTATCGAAAAGCAAGGAAGCTACTTTAAAAACTAAGATCTGGTTGATCTACGTCATGTTTTTACCATTTTTTTTTACAATGTTTTTACAATGTTTTTACCATTGCCTCTTATTCCTGAAAAAGATGGACACTGAATAAGGATGACTGAAAAATTAGTATTATGGTGTTGGAGAAAAATCTTGAAACAGCCATTGTGGCAATTACATAATATGTCAACTTGTGAAGAAGTAGAGTCTAGCTTGTCAATCAGGTCGCAGCTTGATGACCTCATTTGGAGATTCAAAGGAGATAAATATACCACTGGAGGCCAGATACAGGCTTACTCCCTGCAAGACATTTCTGTTGACAAGCCACTGGGAGCTACACTGATGCAGGCAGAGCCCTGCAGCTGGAGCAGTCACATGAAGACCCACGCCAGTGCTGAGCTGCTTCCACCGCCACTAGATCTATAAGGCTTTCCACCCACTGGCCTGTGATCTTCCTGCATTTGGTGTCATTTCAGATCTGTGTGAGTCTAAAGAGGAATTTATGGACTAGTTTCAACACATGGGGTAATATCAGACTTCTAGACTTGATCTGGACTGGACCAGGATGTTTTTTTCATGTACAATTTCTTTTTGATAAAAAACTCTCTCTTACACACACAAGTGTCTATGAATTTGTTTCTCTAAGTCAACCCTGACTAACACGACCATGGACTGCTGAAAAGACAAACTGACCTGTCTAGGCAGAAATACACCCAGAGTGTTCCTTAGAGGAACAGATGACAAGACTTCATATTACTTACATTGACCATATTGCCGAGAGAGACAAGTCCTAAAGAACAAATCAAATTTAGTAAATTGTAAGGGCGGCCGAGAAGAGGAAGACCCTTGAGGAGATGGCCTGCCCCAGCGGCTGGCCCAGTGAGCTCAAGCATAGGAACAATGGTGAGGACCACACAGAGCTCTGCAGTGTATCTTTCTGTTGTGCCTAAGGTCCTTGCTGTCAGAATAAACTCGAAAACACCGAGCAACAACATACATCACACGATCTAGGTGCTAATTATTAATCAATATAAGCCGCTCTTTATTCGCATTCTCAGGGTGCCACATCAGCAAATGATGTCCCAAATGCTTTACCTGCTCTGCGTCATTGAGGTTGTTGGTACGTTGAGAAATCAGTTCTTCCTCAGTCAGATTTCGAGTGCCTTCTCACTGGAGGGACTCATCCTCTGCCACGATCTCCGACAACATTCTGCTTCTACACATCAGTTCTTCAGTGACTGACAGGGTTTTGATTCTACCCGCGGGCGTTTCAGTGACTCATTCCTCTGCAGTGAATAGCCTATGCTTTCTGTCAAGTCTCTTCTGAGTCTCTTCACTTTCAGTGACCTTGCTGGTACTTGAAACCAGTGACACAGCTTCCCACATCACAGCAAAGACAAAGACACTACATATGACAAAGTGACAGCAAATGGTGCACCCTGAACATAGCTCGGATGCATGTTTTAATAACATATATGCACCTATAATAAAGCCTCAAGAGCAGGCTGTGTATGTGTATCAAAAATTCACTGCTGTAGAAGTGACCCTGATTCATAATGATCCTTCCCCTAGAGCAGAGAGCTGCGTGCAGAGGTTTCCAGGGCTGTAAACCATGATGGGAACAGAAAAGCTCATCTTTTTCCTGTGCAACAGCTGGAAGATGTGTACTGCTGACCTTGTGGTGAGCAGCCTGTCTCCTGACCACGGTACAACTAGAGCTACGCGCGTGCACACACGAACACAGAGACAATGGAAGCTCTGAACTGAAGGAAGAAGTGATCAGTAATTATAGCAGGAGATTTTACTACTCTCTCATTTATCATCTAAATCAACAAAACAAAAAGTTGACACACAGAATTTTAAAGAATACAGTTCACAAGCTCATACTATCAGACATACATTGCGTACTCAACTTTGCTTTTTTATCTTTAATTTTGAATTAGGGTAAGTTTTACATAGAAGATCATCCATTTTACTTTCAACACAATGATTTCAACGCATCTATTCCAAGCCCCTTGACATACCCTTGCACCCCCATTGCTGCACTCTATTTCATTACTCTTCCTCTTTCTTTCCTACCCTTTCTCAATATTGTCCCTGGATGAATACTGCCTCTTTGATTTCCAGAGATTGAATATTCTAGCACAGAAATGAATTCAATTCTGGACCTGACAGATGCATGAAATTGATAGTCTTGGGGGATCCTAGTAGCCTCTATTCAACCAACCGTCTGGACACTTTCTATGGTTTTGAGTTCTGTTCCACAGTTTTCTCCACTCTGTATAGAACTCTCTAGTAATCCTTTTCAGCAAGCAGCAGTAGTCGAAATTCTTCTGATCTCAGGTAGGTGACAAGTGATATTTGTATGATCATGAGTCAATTGCACTAATTGTTTCTATGTGTCTTTTCATTTTCATCACTCTCATTTCCTTGGGGTGGGGGGGCTAATAATAGCTGCCTGAGAGCGTGTGCTCACCAAAGTGGGATGTACAACATTGTTGATGCAAACTATGTCATGCCGATAGGCTTGCTATTGCCTGAGGCTGTGATCCTGAGTTTCCGGGTCCAGCAGGGGCTTTGTGACATTCCCTCAAGGGGTCTTGTGACATCGAGAAAGTTTTCATAACTTTGCTCTCCACAGCTTTATTTTTAATGTACTTTATTTTTAATGTATTTTAATGTACTTTGAAGCTTTAAGAAATCCCTGTACTGGGTCATAGAAGTTTAATAAAAATAGATAATTCATGTCATAAAAATTATCTTCTACAACCACGATGTAATAAATTAGTATGGAAAGAAAAAGCTTTGCTTATTCCATGTACTTTGAAAAAAAAGGACTCAGGCTTAACTTTTGGTTCAAAAGTTTATAAAAGAAGTTAAAATGTTCTTAGAACTAAACTGAAAATACTCCATTTCCACATTTGTAGGAAGAGGTAAAGCTGAATGCAGGAGGACACTGAGTACAGTAATAGGGAAGAGACACAGTGAAGGAATTAAAGAAATGACATCAGAAGAAGATGAAACAGATCCAGTAAATTTCATATAGTAGCAAAACTTTAGACGATACACAGTCATAATACCAAAATTACATGATGAAATGAATACATTTTAAATTATTGTAGAAGAGATAAACACAACTATGTAAGAAATTGATAGTTGATTGGCTAACTCATGGCTGAATTATATGTTTAATACTTTTGAACTCTTAAAAAAAGTTTTCATACGAGTGACTAGATACACTTACAGAGATATTTTTAGGGGAAAAGGCATATTTCCATGTCAGGGTGTGTGTTGAAGCATAGAAAGAGTTGGGAAGAATATGCTAAAGTATTAAGACTGATAATACTTGGGTGAAGAGGTATGGTTAACATATGCTTCCTTCATCATGTCTTCCCATAAGATTTTTTCCAGCGATCATATATAATCATTTATCTGATAATCAGGGAAATACATGCTACCATTTTAAATTTAGAGGTAAATATTAATATATTATATGGTCCCATAAAGTACTCAGTCTTCCTACATAATGTATACAATCCAAATCACTGGTTCTTTTGGATCTCTTGTCTAGATTTATTTCCCTTGGGGGGTGAGCTCTAATCTCTACTCTCCATCTCGTGGGTTGTAAAAAACTCAGTCCTAGCAGACAGATGCAGTAAACATAAGAGTACTCTTACTCTAAAAGTAGAGAAATAAGCATAACTTTGCTTAATAAAAGGAAAGGTTTTCCTAAATACCATTCAAGGGAAAATGGAATGTCTATTTTGGACTGTGATAGCAGTTATTGCCTCTGATTTCAATCCATTGTTTCCTATCCCTTTCCATTTCTTGATTTTCTCAATTGGTGCTACAGAGGTCCTTAGCCCAAGCACAGAGGTCCTATGATTTTCCCGCCCATTTTCCCCTAAACACTTTCTGTATAAATTTAAAGATACATCTGAACCAGGAAACTCACATTGGTGTAATGTGTGTACATCTTCCTGTACTATTTTATCCCTTATGATATATTATAACCACCATATTGTTATTCTTTGAATGACAACTTATGATGACTCCATGCACAATGAGATTGGATCCTTGTGATTCTTGGGTTTTCATTTGCTAATTTAGGAATGAAGATCACCAGGCTTGCTAGTTTAGTTGCTCAATATAAAACTATTTTAACACCACAAAGATTTCCCGCTTCCAGCCCCCTAATACATATGTCCCCTCTCTCCTCCTGAAGGCCCTAATCCTAGTCTCTTCTCTACATCTAGAGTTTATTTTGAGCATGCTATGTAAATGAAATGATCTAGAATGCCACTTTTTGAGATGCCATTTTCCATTCTGCATGTTCCTCTTGACCCAGGCAAGTTTTTATGTGTATCAAAGGCTTTTCCCCACTTCACTGCTGAGTAGTATTCCACGTGTACTTGCCTGGACCACAGTTTCTTTAACTATCTGCCTGTTGGTTGTTTCTTATTAGGGAGTATTGCCAGTAAAACTGCTATGAATATTTCTGCCCAGGTATTTGTGTGTACATAAATATTTATTTCTCTGGAATAAATGTCCAGGCATATAATGTATGTCTGATAAATGTATCTTTCATGTTATTAGAACCTGCCACACTATTTTGGGGGGGGGGGTGCATCACTGCTCTCCGGTGGTGGGAGTAGGAGGCCCAGCCCCACTGCTGGAATTGAACCTCCGTCCCAGTGGGCCGCAGTCCCGCGCACAACCACTACGCCACCGGGGCTCAGCCCCCTGCCACACTATTTTTTAGAGTACAATTTTATATTCTCACCAACTGACACGAGATCCAGTTGTTCCTTATTCTCTCAGCACTTGTATTTCTGTTCCATATTTGTTGTTATAGACATGGAAGGGCTAGTGTGTAGCCTCATCTGTGAAATTGTGTCTTTTTTTCCATTTTCTAATTGGGGCCTTTGATGTTTTCCTATTGAGAATTTAGGCATTTTTTTCTGCTCAAGACAATTCTCTTCTCAAAAATACAATTGGCCACTCCCACCCCCCCTCCACACCCCACACACACAAAACTATCTGTAGTTTATTTACATACTGCTACTAGAGTCTTTGCAGGAAATACAAACAGTGTTAATGTTTAGAGTGTCTAATTTAAATTTTTTTACATGAAGTGAACCATGAATTTGTCTGGGTGCTTCTGTACAAGTAATAACGCCTTCCTTTTCTAGAGAGTCTTCACTTGTCCATTTGGTAAATAGTCGATGGAAGTAAGACCCAGCATAAAAGGGACTACTTTAATGATTAGCAGATTAACCAGAAGTGTTGCTAATATTAGATATAGTATGTTAACATATCAATTTCAATACATTAATCATCAGTAAGTTTTCCATCTACTTGTGAGTCAAAATCAGTCTTGGAAGTTGTCCAACCGGAATGCTGCTGAGAAGCGTGGACGGTGACGCTTTGCCTCATATACTGAGATCTCTGTCCCCAGTAAAGGACAGCACACTTGGTAGTGGAGAGGAGCAGATAAAAAAAGCAGACTGGCAAGGAGCTGGGCTGACCCAGTGGTGGCAACAATGGGCTGATCGAACAATAGCCGTGAGGGAAGTGCAGGACCTGGGAGTGTTTCTTTCTCTTCGACGTTGGGTAGTTGTAAGTTGGAACAGACACCAAGACATCTAACAAGCAGTTTATGACCTTTCTTGACACTCACAAATTGACCATTCCAGAATCAATCATCCAGAATTGAAAACAGAAAGCATAAGAAATGTATTCTCGGGCTGAGCCCCGGTGGCATAGTGGTTGTGTGCGGGACTGCGGCCCACTGGGACGGAGGTTCAATTCCAGCAGTGGGGCTGGGCCTCCTATTCCCACCACCGTATAGCAGTGATGCCCGCCCCCCCCCAAAAAAAAAAAGAAAGAAAAGAAATGTATTCTCCTGTAGTCACACTTCAGCTATACAGAAAGAAAAATAAAAATTGGTTAAGTATACTTTTCTTACATGATGTTAAACATTGCACTAAGAAATTCATTGATACTTCTTATAGAAAATTTATTTTCTGCACCTAATATATGGTAATACCCAATGTCTGCAAAGGAGAAGAACCATATTTATGGTGACTTTGATTATTTTTTTCAATAACACTCTACCAATTAATATGTTCTGTCTTCTATCTTATTGCATATTGTCTTCTCATAATCTGTAGTTTAAGATATAAAGTCTGTATTTGATAAAGATAATAATGACACCTGTTAAGCTTAGAGTTCCTGGTGGGTACCAGGAGCTAACATGCTGCCCTGATAACTAAAAGGCTGGAGATTTGAGTTTCAGAGGTACCGCAGAAGAAAAGCCTGAAGGTCTAATTCATAAAATGCAACTCTTGAAAACCATAGAGAGCACATTCTAATCTGGCACCGATGGTCAGAATGGACTTGACACTGCTTAGTGGTCATGAATGATAAATCCAGAACTTGTCTCAAACATTTTAAATCGGGCAGGCCCCACGACATCTCCATGGAGACCATGTTTCTTATTCACCTCTTAGGTTTCTTCTCATGCTGAGTAAGTTGTAGAGACATAAATGCACTTGATCGACAGTCCTGTACGTGTACTTCAATCTTGCTAGTCAGTGACTTAGGAAAAGACATGCCTTCCTTGATCACCACTGAAAAGTCAACAGCGCTGCAGCTCAGAACGTGCATGGGGTCCTTGCCTGGTTTAGCAGTGTTAGCTCTACTGGAATCAAATTAGATGCTCTGTAACCTCACAGGGAATCCGCTTCATTCCTTTGTCTCACCCGACAAAGGGTGTACCTTCCTTGAAAGAGGCTTGCTGAACCCCTTTTCTTCTATAACAGAATCTCAAGTTCCTCTTTAAGTCCGAGGCCATAGTTGAGTTAAGATTGTTAAACCAGGCAAGGACTCCATGCTGTATTTAAGACTACCTTTGAGGAGAAAATACAAAAGCAAGTTAATCTAACCTAGCCTCTGACCCTGTTGCTTTTCTAGAGGAATCAAGAGGAAGTACCTGCTTAAACACTTAGGAAGGAGTGACACATGTCGGGCATCTAAAGGGAGTACAGATTTATCTGGGGGTAAGGGAAGCAGGGAGGTTATTTTCCAAGAGATGAGCATGTCCTGAATAGTCTGCCAAAGAAAGTGCCCAGGGTGATGTCATAAAGAGCAATGACACACCTCCCCCCCCACCCCAACCCCCACCCCCACCCCGGCTTCCTTATTGCCACGAAGCAGGTGTCAGACATGCCTACGTGCTCCATCTATCTCTACCTGTATTGCCACCAGCCCTTCCTCACATGCCACCTCATATTTATATTGGGTTCGGCAATTCATTGCAATGGCCACACAGAGCCCACAGACACTACACACCATTAGGGAGGTTCACAGGGAAAATTAATAGGTTACCACAAGTCAAGATCATCAAAGAGTCGGGATAGCATCACGTCACTGGTCTCCTGAGCCAGCAGCCAGATCTCTCCAGTTCTCTGTCTCTCAGTCACGTGGTAGCCAAGTTTCTCTCAGCCACGGAGTCCCTTAGACTTTGCCTGCATGGGCCAAGAAGTCTGGGCCCCCCCCCCCGACTACTTTGTCCCTCAGTTCCATAGTTTCACACCAGATAAGGGGGGAACCATAATAAACAAACTCATTGCCAAGGAGTCAATCTAAGAGCAGTAGTCTCGATGGTGCTACTCTGAGCCTTCTTCCATAGTCCCTGATGCATCTGGTCTCTGTGGCCTCACAGAGATCAGAAACATGCTCTTCCACACATGCTCTTTATTCTGATTTTTTCCCTCCTGGTTCAAAGATGACTCCTCATGATAGCAGGGGTGGGGGTGTGGTAGAAGGGTGAGGGTGAAAAACAACAACTGGCCAATCCCTTCTGTGAACTTTGCACATGCCCTGCTTGGTGGGAGTTAAGACACTTAGGCAGAAGAGCATATTAAGAAGTTTCACTCATCCTAAAATGCAAGGATGTCTGAAAAGTGCTTGGCCAGTCAGGCACCTTTAGACAGTTTCCTGAGTACTTTTAGTAAAAAAGACTTCCAGAAATATCACATCATAACAAAAATTCCTATCAAACTCCTCTTATTGAGAAGAATCTTGGACTAAGATGGCCTTTAGAACTTCTGGTATTGCAGTGGTTTCCAGTGGGTTCTTAAACTTTTTAAACATGGGCCTAGGGATGAGCCCCGGTGGCGTAGTGGTTGTGCGCGGGACTGCGGCCCACTGGGATGGAGGTTCGATTCCAGCTCCACGGAGCAAAGCCTGGGCCTCCTACTCCCACCACCTGGGGGCAGTGATGCCCCCCCCCCCAAAAAAAATAAAAAACAGGGCCAATTCACTGTCCTTCAGAACGTTGGAGGGTTGGACTACAGCTAAAATACAAAACAAAACAATACAAAAAAACTAAGAACAAATTCACTGCGGGCCAGGGGTGAGTTGGCTGCTAAGCAGGACAGCAGTGGCAAAAACATCCGGCAGGCCAGATAAATGTTCTTGGCGGGCCACAAGTGGCCCACGGGCCCTAGTTTGAGGACCCCCTCAACCAGTGGTATGAGGTTCAAACCCACCAGCTATTCTTTGAGAGAAAGAATAGGCAGTGGGCTTCCATAAAGCATACAGCCGTGGCCACCCAGGGGCAGTTCTACTGTGTTTGAGAGGGGTGCTATGACTTGGAATTCACTCAACAGCAATGGGCTTGTCTCTGAATAGGACTCATCTCACTCAGAGGTCATGATTACATTAAATAGTGACACAAAGAGTAGGAGCTCAGTGTATCCTTGCTGAATTCAACTGAATTGGGGAAGCAAAAAGATCTCTCTCTCATGCTCATGGTCTATCTGATTCTCAGCAGAACAGCTGTAGGAACTTCCTTTCCTTTGAGTGTCTCACATTTGCTCACCACATTTCCCTGTTACAGCCTGCAAGGTAGGACTCTGACAAACCACAACTCAGAGACTGGCTTGCCAGTAATGGTTCATTTTGGAATGCATTCCCTCAAAAAATATCATGTTCTGTTATCTAAAAATTAACTACCTGAACTTGATTACATATAGAATCATGAGCTAATGAATGCATATGTTTCCTTAACATATATGTGGGGTTTTTTCTCCCAGCAAAGGTTTTATATGATTTATGATCTTTAATGACCTAGTTATTTGGGAAAAAAAAAACACCATGGAAGGTATCAATGAGTTTTCTTCAATTGGTTAAAATATCATGCATTTCTTTCAGCAGTTCAGACATCTTTGTCTTTGATCTTGATTCACAGAATTTAGTGAGGAGGTAGAAAAAAGGATTGTTATAGAAGATGAATCAACAACATGATGCACAAAAGATCACAGAAGTAATGAAAAGAATTTTTTCAACTTCAAAAAATAAGTCAGAGAATATGAGAATCTTTGGATAAGTAGTGAAGTCTCATTTTAGCAGAAATTTATCTTATGATACACTCTTGGGGGGAGCCATATTTATGTATGCTCATGAAAATATTCAGTGATAAGATTCTGTTTAATAGTGTCCTGGAGTGAACTTAATAATGCACTTGAGGTATATAGTTCTTCTATAAATATTTTCAAAATAACTAATTAATATTCTTATTTACATATCCCTGCCTCATGAAATTACTTGGTATGTGTATTTTATCAACTTGTTTAAATATATATGGTGATCTAGGTTTTATCAAAACTGATTATATAATCAAGATGATCAAGATCCAGAAATGGTTTTTCATGCCTTAAACTTAAAAAGAAATCAGGTAGGCCTAAAATCATTAATTTTTTTTTGAAATTTCAAATAAAAAGTTTAATTTTAGAAATCGAGTTCACCATTTATAAATACACTAAAATATAGTCAATGCAAATTTAGGTTAAACAAAGATACAGTATTTCAACAAAATAACAGCTTTTCTAAAAAATCACAGGTGAGTGATAATTGCAATATGAAGATGCAGGGTATAATTATTAACAGATTACACAACTCATTTGTCCTAGCCTGTTTATTGTAATTATGTGAAAACATATTTATTGACTTGCTATTTTTGCTAAATTTATTTAAAGCTTACTTTGACCTTCCACATTCAACTAGTTCATACAATGACCTAATTAAGGAAACCTCAAGAGACTGTGTTTGCTTCTTTGATTAAATATGAAGTGAGAGACTAGTCCAACTTTCTCAGGTTCTGTTTTTTTTTTTTAATCATTTACCTGGGAATCAAGACAAAAAACACTTTAAGACCAATCCTGGCCAATATAATCAAAGCTTAAAAGGTATTTTACCCATATGATTTTTCTGATAGGCATAAATAGGATGTTGCCAAGTAAAACTGAATTGTTACAAATGAGTTGTCTTAAGTTTGGGAAGTATGTTCTCAATAGCCATGTGAAAATTGGTTTTCATTTCTCCTGCTAGCTCATGAAATGCATTTTTAAAGTGTGGGGATGAAGTCTAACTCTATTAGAAACATGTAGAATGCCAGTCTATTTAATAAATAAAATTAAAGATAAGCATTGAAATATAATTTCATGTTGAATTAGGTCCTGTGCTTGAGATTAACCTAGTTTTATTAAGAGATGTGTTGTGAGGACACTATATGTGTAGTATCATGTCCTTTATTTATTTATTTAATTGTGTGTGTGTGTGTGTGTGTGGCATCACTGCCCTGGTGGGAGTAGGAACCCAGTCTTGCTCCTAGTGAGCTGCTGCTGGATTTGAACCGTCAGCCCTGTGGGCTGCAGTCCTGCACGTAACCACTATGCCACCAGGGTTCAGCCATGTCTTTTATCGTATAACTGAGTCAGGTCTTAACATGTAGTGGAATCCCTCTGAGGCATCAAATTCTCGTGTGCCAGATAATGGTACAATGAAAGATTTCCTTTAAAATAGTCTCTTTAAGAGACAGGACATTGTTTTTTCAAAAATAGAATAAAAATTAGTTATTCAATTAATTAATTCTTTTTTTCCCCAAAATTCAAAGTACTCAATTTTGATAGCAAAGTAACTTAGAAATATGAAAAGTAGGAAGAAAAAGACAGAAAGTGAAATTGAAACTCAAGCACTTAAATGTTTATGGAGTTCTTGGGAGGTTTAGATACCTAAGAGCTTGACTAGCCAGTTGAAGGTCCGAACCCATGCAGAAGTGCTTATGAAGAGAGAGACACTTGTCTGCTCCCAAAGGTCACAGTCAGGAAAACCCCATGTTGCAATTTGACTTTGCACACATGTCAACTAACAACATCATCATGGATTAAATATGAAGTGAGAGACTAGTCTAACTTACTCAGCTTCTTATTTATGTTTATTCATTTACCTGTGAAGAAAGACTGGGTGTATTAGCTACTAAGGGCTAGATAACAAGTTCCTCAGATACAGAAACTTTTGAAAAACAGGCACTGATTAGCTACCGGTTTCTTGCTGTCAGTTGCCATAGAGTTGCTTCCAATGCACAGTGACCCATACATACAACAGAATGAAACACTGCACAGTCCTGCACCACCCTCCCAATTGTTCTTATGCCAGAGCCCGTTACTGCAGCCACTGTGTCAATTCATCCCATTGAGGGGCTTTCTCTTTTTGCTTTGCCATTTTAGCAAACATGATGTCCTTCTCTAGGGGCTGGTCTCTCCTGACAACATGGCCAAAGTAAGTAAGATGAAGCCTTCCTATTCATGCCTCCAAGGAACATTTGTGCCTCACTTCTTTCAACATAGATTGTTTTTGCCATTTAACCATTCATGGCACTTTCAGGATTCTACTGCAGCCCCCAAATCACATGCACTGGTTCTTCTACAATCTTCTTTTTCAGATGTCTAAATTTCATATGCATACGAGGCAAAGGAGAATACAATGGCTTGGATCAGGTATACATTAATCCTCGAAGTAATGTCCTTGCCCTTCAAAACTCCGATGAAGTCTTATGCGGCAGATGTGCATGCGATTTCTTGACTGTTGCTTTCATGAGCAATGCTTATGGATCCAAAACAAAATATTTCACAAACTCAACTTTTTCTCAATTTATCATGATGTTACTTTGTAGTTCAATTGTGAGGATTTTAGTCTTCTTTACATTGAGTTGTAAACCATACTGAAAGCTATGATTCTTAAGCTTCACTAAGTGCTTCAATTCCTCCTCACTTTTGCAAGCGAGGTCGTGTCATTGTATATCGCAAGTTGTTAATATACTTTTCTCCAACACAGATGTTAGATTCTTCTTATAATCCAGCTTCTCTAATTATGTGCTCAACATACTGATTGAACTAATATGGTGAGAGAAGACAACCCTGACACACACCTTTCCTGTTTCCAACCGTGCAGTACTGTAATTTTCTGTCTGCGAAACTGCCTCATGATCTACTCCAAGTTCCTCAGAGTATAATAAGATATCCTGAAATTCCCCTTATCCACAGTTTAGTATGATCCACACAGTAGCATGCTCTGTGTAGTCAATGAATATTGACTACAATAAGTAGTAAATATCTCTCTGGCATTCTCTGCTTTGAGGACCATCTGTCACCAGCAAAGATAATCCTTGTTCTACGTTCTCTTCTGAATGTGGACTGATTTAAAAAAGAAAGAAAGAATCTGGCCTGAACTTCTGGCATTTCCCTGCCAATGTACTGTTGTAAACATTGTGGATGGTCTTAAGCAAAATTTTGTTTGCATGATATATCAATCATCTTATTCTATAGTTTGAGCTATCTACTGGGCCACCTTTTTTTGGAATGGGCACAACTGTGGATCTCTTCCTGTCAGTTAGACAGGTAATTGTCTTCTATATTTCATGGCTTAAATGAGTAAGTGTTTCTGCAGTGTGCTGAAACATTTCAAAGGGTGTTGCATCAATTCCTAGAGCCTCGTTTTTAGCTAATTCATCCAGCTCTGCATGACCCTCTTCTTTCTGCACCACTCGTTCTTGCTCATACACAACCTCCTGAAATGGTGGAATGCAGGTGATTTCTTTTTGGTACAGTGACTGTCTTCTTTCCCTCTTCTCTTGATACTCCCTGTATTATTCAATATGTTGCCTGTAGAATATTTTGAGATCACAACTTGAAGCTTGGATTTTTCCTTGAGTTCTTTAGTTTCAGAGATGGTGAGCGTATTCTAATGCTAGATCCTTGCATATTTCATTTTAATATTGGGTTTGTCTTCCTGAGCCGCCCTGGGCTTCCTTCTTTCCCCCATTTATGCTTTAGTTACTCTGTGATGAAGAGCATGTTTCAGAGTCTCTTCTGCCATCTACTTTGACCATTCCTTTCTTTTCTGTCTTTTGAATGACCTTTTGCTTTTTTCATAAGTGATGTTTTTGATGTTCTCCCACAGCTCACAGGTCTCCTGTCATTTGTGTTCAATGCATCAACTCTGTCTTTAGATGTTCTGTAAATGCAGGTGGGTAGACTCAAGGTCATATTGTAGAATGGTTTCTTAGTGTTAGGAATGTTCAAGTGACTGAGCTGGGGTGGTTCTTGCCCCGAGTCAGGTGTTCTTTAAAAAAAATATATAGCAAGATCATCAGTTCTGAATTATGGAAACCCTAAAAGAAGCAAGCTTTCTCCTGATAGGAAGGGTGGCTGGTTCAAACTACACAGCAGCCAATGCTTTGACCTGTGAACCATCAGGAATTTATCAGGTTCTCTCACAAAGTTGAAATCAAGTTGCAGCTATTTCAAGAAGTAACTGCTAAGAAAGAATTGTCTCATGGTGGTTGATAGGCCATAGTTCTTCCTGAACAGGTGACTACAGATTTCCCTTCCTTGTTATGTTTACCTCTCTGCAGGAGTATATACAATAGGGTGAGTAAATGAGGAACAGAATGGAAAGATTGTGAGCTCAATATGGACAAAACAGTCTTTTGTAACTGAAAATGAATATCGAGGTACCGCCATTCTACCCTATATACAAACTGTGGGAGGGGACCCCACAGGGTATAGATGTCAGGAGGAAGGATCGTTGTGGGTCCTCTCGAAGGGCCTATCCCAGTGGTATGTTCTTTTGTTTCTCACCTAGTCTACTTTTAGTATATTTTAATGCAATATTTCCACCAAATAACATAATAAATCCATTGTATATGTTACTAGGTGCTACCAAAAAGAATCATTGTTGCAGCTTGACTACAATATTATTGTTGACTCTTTATATTGTTTGTAAGTATATTCAATCCTAAATAGTTCTAGAATAAACCACTTTTGGTGAAATTGTTTCTTAGCTCTCTCAGCTCAATCCTTTTAGATTACTATCTACCTATGGGACTAATTAAAAAACAGCAACAACAACAACAGCACAAGTTACCATATTGCTTTCCAAGTGGGTGGTATGTATTCAACTTAGGAGAGTGGTGATAAGAGTCTCTTTCAATTCTCCTTTAACTGGAGACATCGAGAACTTTACAAAACTGTCAGCATTGGTTTTATTATTTTGTTATTTTTTTACATGAAAAACTACAGTTTCCTTGTTCCTTTGTTTGTTGCATCCTTAGCTGTGTTCTTAAGGAATCATAACCCTGTGTATGCTTTCTTCAAGAAGATGGAGGGAGAGAAAAAGAAGTAGAGAGGGAATATAGTTTTACTGAGTTAAATGAGAAAGAACCAGAGAGGGGGTTAAAGTAAAGGATTTAGAGGCATCAAGGGAGTAGGAAATATATGTATGATAGATGATAGAAGATAGATAGATAGATAGATAGATAGATAGATAGATAGATAGATAAATGTATCTGAGAAAGCACTGGCTATCATTGTACTTACTGAGAGTGAAGTAATAAAAATGAACAGTTAAAAAATAAAATAAAAATGAACAGTTATAGAAGGAAATCAGTATGAGATATAATGAATTAGAAATAAAGTGATTGGTGGAGAAAAATGATTATGGAATGTCATTTTCTATGTGTGTTCCTAGGACACCACACTTTCTGTACTTGACCGTTAGCGACAATGCCGGGAGAGGAAAACACTTGATTCCTTTTCCACACTTAGAGCATTTGTGGATTTTGTTAATTTGCTTTACTTTCTTATCATTTCTTTTACTCTATTTAAACCACCCCCCTCTATGGTACAGCTATTCTGTGGAGTCAAAACGTGAACAAACCTCAGCAATCTTTTAAAAAAAGATGGACTCAATGCATAAGAGTAAAATGAAATGATTTGATGTTTCTGCCTGAGTAGCTTGCCATCATTGCTAAACGAACTGCTGTCCCTGCAATAGCCATGGCTTTATCACAGCTTTGTCCACTTACCCAATGATGACACAATTGCTGAGGCAACGAATTGAGACTTAAAAATTTTCTCATGGGCAGATGTGTCCTTAGACCAAATTAAAATTATATCTATTTTCAGTAATATTCACAACCAAAGAATAAGGCTTTATTTTTAATTTTCTTCCTGTAGACTTAAGAATTCTTTCTCTGTCATCACAGTATCCTGCACATACCTCTTCGTTACACTTTATGGAAATTCATTTTTATTGAAGTAATTCACATTTACCATCTTGTTTTCCTCACTAGAATATGATCTCTGGGCTGGGACTTCATCGAGTACATCTTTAATTCTCATAATACCTAGCACAGGGCTTCATGCATACAAGAGTGTACCCCCCCCTTAAAAAAAAACACACAAAACCCAGGGAAAAAATTCCTCTGGGCAGAGCTATTGTAATATGCATTTTTTCCACTAGGCTAGTATTGAACAACTTGTTCTGAGTTAGTGCATCCAGTGGGGTTGCCTGGGAAGATTCACTCTAGTCACAGTGAATTTTTCATAAAAGTAGTTTCTTTCAAATCTCATTTTGTGTGATGACCAATTAAAGAGAACAGTATGCAGCTGTGAAATTTTGTTTCTTGATGAGGAAAACAATGCCTTAGTGATTGTTGTTATATTGAACACAGCTTACGAGGACAGAACGATGGGAAAAACCCAAGTGTATGAGTGGTTTTCTCATTTCAAAAAAGGTGAAATGTTGATTGATAACAAACTTCATTCTGGACACCCATCAACTTCTTGAATGGATGAAGATGTCAACAATATTCATGCTCTTGTATGTGAAGACTGACAACAGACCATTGAAGAGAAGGAGAAGTTAGCTGGACTATCTTGGAGTGTGGTTCAGAGTTGAGACTGAGAAAGGACACTGTGAAATTTATGTCTGGGGTTCTGACTGACCAGGAAAAAGAATGTGGACTAGAAACATGCTCTGCTTTGAAAGACCAGCTCTGAAGCCACCCAGAATTTTCCCCAAGGTCATTACTGGCAAGAAGATGTGATGCTATTCTTATGACCCCCAAAGCAAGCATCTGCCAAGCTGGTGGAAAATGTCACTGAGGTCACCTCATCCCCTGAAAGTTCATCAAGTGAAATCAGAAGATCAAGATGAGGATCATTGAGAAGCAACAAAGCCCACATTGAAGAAGCTCATGGTTTATTTTTAAAAATGAGGATCATTTGTTTTTTGTTTGTGTGTGTGTGTGTGTTTTTATGTGAAGGGGATAGTGCATTTGGAGTTTGTTCCAACAGGTCAGACTGTTAATCAAACTTTCTGTTTAGAGGTTCTGTAAAGATTGTGTAACAGTGTATGACAAAAAAAGAGCCTGACTTTGTGGCAGACAGGGGAGTGGTTTTGCCGTCACAATAATGTACCTGCTCAAGCAGACACCTCAGTGTGTCGGTCTGGGGCAAAACCCAGCATGCCTCTATTGCCTGGAGCACCTTACTTATGTGTCCTTGCTCTATGAGACTTCTTTTTGTTTCTGTGAATGAAGAGGAACATGGAAGGACAGTAATTTGATGATGTAGAAGAGGTGAAGTTAAAAAAAAACAACAGGGAGGTACTGTCAGCCATTCAAACTGATGAGTTTGAAAAATGTTTCCGAGAATATAATCACAGTTTTGATAAATGTATCCAGTGTTCTGGAGAGTATTTTGAAACTGATTAAGTTATTTTATAAAACAGTAAGTAAATAAGTACGATCCTTAAAAACAATAACTTGGGGGGGTACCCCCTTGTAAATACTTGTTAAACCATTAAGTAATGCAGTTGGGAATCTGAATGCCTGATAAATATACCTTAATCTTGATTTGTCAAGTTATTTCATTTGTAGAAATAATGATGAAAGTCCTTCAAAGTCACAAATATTTTAACCAAAAAATTGGCCTGCAAGGGAGACTTAGAGATTTGCTGGAAAGGATACAGTTAAAAACATATCTGACAAGGTGCATATCTTGTCTACATATCTACCAAAGTAGAGCACAGTTAGAAGAGAAATAGGATTTGCTTAAGAATGACTCTCACGCTTCTTTTTTTTCTTTCTTTCTTTCTTTTTTTTTTTTTTAAATAAGCAAGTGTGTTATAGGCTAGGAACTTAAGATTGGGCTCCAGTGGTGGTAGGCAAACATTTCTTGACTCTAAGGGACGCGTTCAGATTTGTGTTTTAGGGAAGCAGTTAGGAGACTACAATGGGACAAAGAGCAACAGAAAGTAAGTAGGGAAGATGATCATCCAGAATTAGAAAGTAAGAAATAATGAAGCCTTGAAGTAAGGCAACAAGCATGGTGATAAATAGAATACTGAAAGGGCAGGTGAGGTGGGAAATTAAAGCCTACTGATTGATTGTGATCTCTGAGGAGGGAAGTTTTCATGTGACTACTGAAGAATCATGGTTGACATGCATGGCCTCTTAGAAAAAAGACCCAGTGACCTGTGTCCATGAAGTTTTCGCAATCAGTGGGGTACGAAGTTGATATTCAGCATTAACCAGCAAACAGGAGAAGTGGCATGAGAAATGGAGAAGATGGGACGTTAGTAACTTTTCACAGCTTAAATGGTGCTGTCCATAAGCCTGGGGGTGTTGCCTTTGGGTGTTTGGCGCTAACCTAAGCAAGAGTCAGTTTCCATAAAGATTGCCCAGTCATGGGATCCTTTGTGGTAGTTCTACTCTCGCCTACGGGGTCGACATAGTGTATATACTGGTGTATAAGCTGAGTTTTCCAACACATTTATAATGCAGTTTTTGTGGTAAAATGAAATGCCTCAGCTGATATTCTGATCGGCCTCTACTCGAGACTATACAGTAATTGAACTCAACTTGGTGTCTGGGAATATGATTTTGGTTATGAGTAAGCAATTGAATACACAGATCTAGAAATTTGAAGATAAATACATGTAGGGAATTTTTGCAAGCTGTCACATAACAGAGGGAAGAAAAAAAGAGGAGGAACAGGATGAGGCACAAATAGAAAATAAAAAGTAGATGAGAACTAATGACATCCTTCATGGCTTGCTATAATAAATTGCTTTGCTGCATTTGTGTGTGTGTGTGTGTGTGTGTGTGTGTGTGTAAAAACTACTATGGCGACTGAAGTCATGCTATTCAACCAAAATAAAAATTTATGCTGAGGAAGGGTTTTGCTAGAGCTCTTTTTTTTATTATTCAGTTAAAAAAAAGTGCTTTATGTTGTCCATAGCCTGTATTTCTTCCCAGCACAGTGAAGAGAAACTGCTGATGAGCTTATGGGCTTTGCCCCCTGTGAGTCCCTGGAGATAATTAACCCCAGCAAACACGGCAAACTGTGGTTGGTGTTAGCACCTCTTGCAATCAGTTTTTTTCTATGATGAATACTTGCAATCAACAGTGATGAACCTCTTTACACTATTGATGAAATCTTTTGTAGACCCTAATTGACTTTTAAGAAAAACAAGTCATCGAGTTTCCTCTCTCTTGTGTCTGAGAATGGGCATGGCTTGACAGTTAACCATTCTCGGTCCTGAGCTGTTCTCACTTAGTCCATCGTGATGCATGCGTAGCAAATCTCCTTCTTTAGAGGACAAGGAAGACGGGTGATTATGTTGAGGAACCCTGAAAGATTCAAACAATGGGTAGAGTTTTACTGACTAGCTGTTGGACCTTGCTCCCATAACAGGGCTTTTGTTCTATTCTTTCTAAAATGGGCAAAGAGACTGGAATATCGTGAAGATTTCTCTACCATTTCATAGTCGCTTGAGATTTATAAACTTAAAGATGGATTATAATGGTGGCAATATCAACAGGCAAATGGCTCTTATGACTTTCAATTCTACACATTTGGACCATGTCTATTAGTTCCACATACTGGTACCAATGTGGCAGGAAGTAAATATCTGGGACAAGATAGTGTAACTATGTCTGCCTTTATAGAAACCAACTGTCTCAGAAAGAAATCTGAACTCGATTAGGATGAAGCCTCTGAAAAGGTCATGTGCAAGGGTCAAAGAGAGTGTCATGGGATTCAACCCACTGTTTCTAGTTACTGCCCTACCAACATAAGTAAAGAGCTATATTTTGTTTTGGAAAATAGAAATTTGTATGCAATCACTATTAATAGTGATGCATTTAAAAGATAGATACAATATAATTCCATGGAAATATTCTCTAAAAAGGACATCATGGCCTGATGAAGACTTTGGGGCCATCCTTGGCTATATGACCCCGCCTTCTTTATTTCGATATAGACTCTTACTTGATACAGAATTTACTTAGCCTGACTCTCTTCCTGAGCAATGGATCTTTGTCTCTACTGCAAGATTAACTAGAACCTGATATTAACTGCCTTTCACTTTTTCAAGATATTACAGCCAACCTTTTAGGAGAAATGTGCTGCATTGACATGATTCAAGATTTGACATACTAACAAAGAACTAGAATACATTCAAGGGAGAATTAAAAGTCTATTATTCACTGCAGGACACAGGTGGTCCCTGTGGTGGTGTCTCCATTGTTAGTCTCAACAGCCAACTAGAGGCAGGGGTGAGGAGGGAGTGGGAGGGCAGAGATGGAGGAGGGGTTGATTTTAACAGGGTTTATCAGAAGGTTGGCAGATGTGGAGTATTTATTTTTCTGAGATGAGGATCTTAGAGAACTCAGGTATAAACATTGCTTTATGAGCAGATGACACATACCTGGACTCTGAAGTAACAAATATATATTTAATCGGAAGTCTCATTAAGATTTATTGGTCCCCAAATTTGTAGTCCCGAAGTTTAACGACAGATGGTGGTGTAACTCCACCAATTTCACAATGTCTCCATTCAATTTGATGTAACACAGGTTAACCTTGATTTGACTTCAGAGCAACCAGCGTTTTCTGGCCATTTCCCCCCTCCCACCCCACCAACTCAGCCCTTCCCACCCCCACCTCTCCCGCCCCCAGGGAGGAGAGAGACAAGTACAATGTTTCAAACACAGTCTGTTTATTTGCTTCTCTCAGAAAACTGAAGCGGGCATGAAAAATAGGGTCCTGGTTAGAGGAGGGTTCTCTAGTGTGAACAGAAAGAGATCGTATTCAAATCAGACTTTTGTCAAGGACAATTTTAAGTCACAGAACTTTCAAGGTAGTTTCTCTAGTAGAGAGTCTGGAGTCAAAATTGACAGCTCCTCTCTCCTGTCTTCTCCCCGAGTCAGGGCAATTTTAAGTGTAGGTCACAACTCACATCCATGAAAGAGAGCCTCCCTTGACGGAAGATGAGGGTTTTGTTTAAAAGTTTGGGAGTGAATGCTCCGGTAATTATATATTTCTAAGAGATCATTAAAACTCAAAGCGGTTCGCTCAGAGGGGCAGCGAATCGCACATTTCTATACGGTGCCGTACGCGTGTGGGGCTTTCCCGAATCCTGCCTGTAGTTCTCCTCTTGGGGGTGGTTTATTTCACGCAAGATGTCCTGCAGAGAACATTTCAAACGAACTTCCCTTTCATTGCGACCATAGCGTAGCCAGGTCTCGGATTTTGTTGATCTGCGCTTTCATCACAGTCAACTTGAAATCCAAGAAGTTTTCGGGAGGGAGCTGGGGATCCGACCCCCGGGGTGAACCGCAAGTCCTCCTAAGGGCTGGGGCCCAGGCTCAGAGGAATCCCCTCCAGAGACCAGGCTGGGCTTCGGCCCCTCTCTCGGCTCCGCAAGCTTTCGTTCCAAGGCTGCCCGGAGCCTTTGGACTGACCACTGACCGCTGCAAAAGAAAACGATTCGTTTGCTGGGTACCCTTATGCGAGCTCCTCAGCTGCGGAGAGCCGGGTTGCCCATTATTCCACCTAACTTTTTTGGAGGCCGGGACCCGCCGGCTCTCGCTGCAGGCAGGCAAACAAAGCCCGCAGTGTTCCGGCTCTGCCGGGACTGGGGTGGTGGGAGAGTTCAAGGCATTGCAAATAAATATGTTTTATGACCACCCATCAACAAACGACGTGCCACCGTGGCAGCCCCTGGTCGCCGGCCTGTGTCTACAGTGTGGCCTGGAACGGCGGCTGGGAGCGAGTGGGAGGAGAGCCCAGGGCCTGAACTTTCCCCTCTGGAACCCACGCCCAGCCCTGGGGCTGGGGCCCAGTGCCTAGGAGGCTGAGGCTCTAGTGGGGACCAAGATCCTCCAGTCCCAGAGTGTCCTGCCAGCGGGAAGGAAGGCTTGGCGTCCCAGGGTGTCTGCCGGCAAGGAGAGTGGGGTGCAGTTCTGCGGAAGCACGGTGGCCTTGATCTCCTGGAAGGGTACGCCCCAAAGGTTTAGCATGTGCTCCTTTCAAAGAGTGATGCTTTGGCACTTCTGGGCATTTGGTCGTTGGTACTTACCGCCAAGAAAAGGCAGGGACTGCGAAATTCAACAGAACATTGCCTTCCGACAGACAGAAAAGTGCAGGGCGGACTAGTTGTGATTCTCTCCAAATCTTGAGAAAGTCACCCTTTTCCTCCCCGTTGGGATCGTGAACTTGTGTTCCAAGCGCCCAGATTCCTTTCTCCAGAACCTTCCCAATATGAGTTGCTCGGGACATCTAGACAGAAAGGGAAGAAAATGGGGGTCGATGTAAGCGGGCGAAGAAAGAAAAAGTGACAACTGAATGCCTTTAGGCAGGGCTGTCACTTTGGGGCACAAACCCTATGAAAATGGATGTCCTTGGCTTTCAAAGCCATTTGTCCGCCCCCACCCCCACCCCACCCCATACCCCAAACAAAAGAGATTCTGCTTAATACAGAGAATTTCCTCCTTAAAATTTAGGTTTGTTAAGGAGAGGTGTCGGCGTTGAATATTGGCATAAAATGTCCCCTGCTATTAGAAAGGCTAGGTAGTGTCCTTGGGGGCTGTCTGGCGGTCTCTCATTTTAATGACTGCTCCCTCCCCCACTCCCTGGTGCTCATCAAATAATTCTCGAATTATTTGCTCGCTGCTCAGCCTGCTTTTGGGATAAAGGCCATTTAAAATAAAGACGGAGCCCACGACCCAGAAGCAGATAGCTCAGGACCATCTGGAGAGCAAACCCCCAGAAAGCGCCGCGATTTCCCAGTCCAACTCGACCCAGGTTCTCCACCTCCCGGCTGGACCGGCTTCCAGGGTCCAGCCCGCGCCTTCAGGGTTTCACTTGACCGCGCGTGTACAGACGTGGGTGCCAGGGCAGCTTCCTCGCCCAGAGAACTGCGGGTTCTGAAGGGGAACCTTAGTGCCAAGAGTGGGAGTTGGAGCCTGCCATTGAGAAAATGGGAGCATTGGTTTTGGAGGAAGGGGCAGATTTCAAGGAAGAAGCTAGAGATCTCCCAAACCACCACCATCCTTTCATTCCCTCTAGTCCAGATTTTAAAGTTGATCGCTCCCTCTCCTGGGGGGAAGTCTGGGGCGAAGCTGGGGGCCAGCCTCTGTCGCTCATGGCCTCTGGGTGACAGCTCTTGGGAGGAAAGTTTCTGTGTCTCTCGAAAAGCCACGCCTGGCGACTGCTTAGGCAGCATAGAGTGGCCCAGGGTCTGGCGGCCAGGGAGAGTCACCTGGGCCGTGGGTCTGAGAGGGGGATTCGGAGGGGGCAGCCAGCCTCGCCCCAAGGGAGCGTCCTCTCTGGGCTCAGCCTCTCCCTGTCATTTCCCTCAGTTCCACGTGGTTCTGCCAGCAGGATCACGCCCCCGCAGCCTGGAGAGGGAGCATGGGGGGTGGGGTGGGGGGGGTGGGGTCTGCTGGCAGGTTGGGTCCCCAACACCCCAGGTCAGCGCCCTGGTTTTGAAGAGCTCACAGGGCGAGCTCCTGCAGCTTCTTCTCCTTCCCTTCGAGTGACTTTGGCTGCCATCACTCATTGATGAGACCTGTCAGAGTCCCCCACCTCCACAACCCTCCCCAAGGCTCCGCCCCAGGGGCCTCGCAGCCCGAGGGGACCCTGGAACACCGGGCTGGGCAGCCGCAAGGAAGCCCCAGAGCTCCTGGGCCCCAGCAAGCCAGGACAACAATGCGGCGGGAGCAGGGCGCTCGGTTCCGCTCCAGCCCAGGCCGCAGCGGCGCCCCTCAAGCCGGGACCAGCCAGCCCGCGTGGGAACGCACGCTCGCCGCCCGCCCTGTACACCGGGGAGGGGAACTCCCGCCACCGAGGGCCGGGAGCCCCGCGAGGCTGCCTGAAGTTCACGTGGAATCCCCCGTTTAATTTGCCAGCAGCTCCGTCTGCTGAGCGGACGGGACTTTGGGGAGTGCCAAGAAGCAGCAGACACAACTCGGCGTTGCCAATACGGCAGACGGTTTTGTTCTCCCCGCCCTCCCTGCCCCCTCCCTCGCCCGGCCGTCTGGGGCGAGCGGAGGGAGGCGGGGCGGGGGGTGGAAGGGTGGGGGAGAGGGTGGGGGACTAGTGGAGCGCCCCGACAAACAAGTTCGCCCACGAGTTGTTTACATAGCAGGTGGACCTGACGTCAGCCAGGAGGCTCCTAGGCCAATCCCCACCATTTTCGGCACGGCTCGCTCCCTCCCTGGAACAAGTTAAAGGGGTGGGGGTGGGGGGGAGCGTTCTGGGGTGGAGGGCCCAGTTCGAAGGGGGGGGTGTAGGGGTGGGATGGGAGAGGCAGGCATCCCAACCGACTGGTCCCAAACCACTTTGGGGATCAGTACCACAAAGTAAAAGCAAACAAACAAGTGGTCCAGCCGCACTTCAGACTGGAGAGGCGCCCCTGCACCCCCCCATCTTCCCCAGCCCGCTCCCCGGAGAGGCCGCTCCGCGCGCAGTGTGTGTACAGTTTGCCTTGCCAACAACACGCGCGCGCGCGGCCGGGTGCGCGCGCGCGCCAGCTAACTCACACACAGACACACACACACATAGACACACACACACACACACACACACACACACACACACACAGATTCGGGTGGGGGGAGCGGCAGCGCGAGACAGCGCGAGCCTCCGAGAAAGCGCGAGACACGCCGGCGCGTGCAGCTCCGCCGCCGCCGCTGCGCCCCGGCTGGAGCCCCGCGCCGTCCGCCCGGCCGCCCGCGAGCGTCCGGGTGATTTATGCGGCGGACCGCCGCCGGCTGCCGCATCCTCCGCCCGCCCCCGTCCCCCCCCCACTCGCCCCCCCCCCCAGCGGCCGCGGCTGCGGGGACTCGGCGCGTGGGCGCGTTGTTTGGGGGCTCCTGCCTCGGCGCGGCGGGTGCCACCTCCCGGGACGCAGCCCCCGGCGTCCTCGCTCGCGGTAAGTTTCTTCGCCCCGACTCCGGCGCGCGCGGCACCGCCGCACCCCGCCCCGTCCTGGCGGGCCACCTCCGCGCCCGCGGCGACTTGACTCTGTCCGCGCCGCCGCCGCCGCCGCGGCCACAAAGTTTCGCCCCAGCGGCGGGCGCTCGGCTCCGCGGGCCGAGTGTGACATGTGTCAAATTTCGGCTCGGCGGCCGGGTGGCGTTCGAGACCCGACGCCGCCACTTGTTGTGCGTTTTCAGGTTGCTTTGTGATGGGGGAGGGGACACGGAAGGGGTGGAGGGGCGATCACTGCTGGCTCCGGGCTGAATTTTAGTTTTGAATATGCAAACTAGCGTCTCCTCCTGGGAGAGAGCGGCTGGAGGAAAACGTGTCTGTAAACACCAGATGTGTGTTTGTTTACTCTGCCTTAAAAAAAAAAATCGCTTGTTGTTTCTTTCTCCGGCTCCTCCTCGCTCCCCCCACCCCCGCCCCCCGGAGGAGAGACAACAGTAAAAAACATCTGGTGTTTAGAAGCACACGCTTTATTGATCCAACTGCTGACCTTTATTTACTCAACTGGGCAAGTGCATGTCTTTGGTCTGCAAGTTGGCAGTTGGGCACTTCAGCGCTTCTTTGCTAAGTACTTCTCCGGGGACCCGAGAGGCAGACAGGGGACACTTTTATTTCTGGAGTGAGAAACTCCTGGCCCCTGGTGACGCTTCGACATCAGCGTGCCCCTCCGTTGCCACGCGGATCGCGCTCTTTCCCCAGGCCCGCGAGGTACCGCGGTCCGCTTTACGCACCACGCGCCCAGGGTAGAGTTGCCCTGCGCTCTCGGGAGGTCTTCCCTGAGCACAGCTGGTGGGTGGGGTGGGACGTGAAATCGCGCCCCCTCCTTCTGTAGAAAAGGCTTGTCAAAGGGGCGCGAACGAGTTACCTTCAGGGGAAAAGCAGGACTTGTCTGTGGGTTTTTATCTGCAAGTTCGCGGTGGCCCCTGGCGAGCCGGAACACAGGCTGGCCCTGACTCCCCTTTGCGCTGGCGGCGACGGCCGCGCGGGCTGGAACCGCGGAGCGGCCGCACGCACGGCCAGCGCGGCTCCAAGCTCGGTTCTGGGCCGGAAGCCCAGGACGCGTCCGGACACCCCAACCGCGGGGGGCACGTTTGCGTGAACTCTCACTTGCTGCCGGTGCAAGGGCTTTTTAGATCCGGGAAGAAAAAGTTGCCCCACTGTTTCCAGAGTTTGAAATCCCTTAGGTAAGTGTCTCAGGGCACTTGGCCAGGGGCGGGGTGTGGTGACACTTTGATGAGAAGGCCACAGAGGGGTCAGACAAGAGCAAATCTGGGACCTTTGAAAGTGGAACCAGTTTGACTTTTGTGTAGAGAGGAGTCAAGAGAGGCCGAACTGGACACGTCTTGGGAACCTTCTCAGGATCCAGAATTCCCTAGGAATTAGATCCATCTGTGTATTTGTTTATTCAGCTTTTTAACCAACAGATTTAAGCCACTTAATGGACAGCTGCTCTCTGTAACACTCCTATCCCTACCCCCCTCCTTAAAACACACATCATTTTCTCGCACCACGTGTTGAAATCCAATCAATGCCTTAAGCTTGAGGATTGTTCCTCGAGTGCTGTTTGCTCCCAGGTGGGGGCCCATTTGAGATAGTAAGTGCTGCAAGTGGCCTTCAGGAGTCCTCAGAACGGGCAGGAGGGAGAAAGGTCAATGGGTGCAGGAGTGTGTAAGGTGTGGATAGAAATAGTCATCTTGGATTCTGAAGTTCATGTAAGAGCCACCTCCCAACCGTCCCAGAGTTTACTTGCAAAAAAATAGTTAAGCTGTAGCTGGTAAGGCAAGAGGTGAAAGTGACACCTTGACTTTGAATAGCTGAGGTGGATGCTTTCCAACTGGAAGTATTTGAAGAGATTTGCTTTTAGAAAAACAAAAGTTTGCCTGGAAGGCACATCTTTGCAAGTTTTCCAAACTCAGAAGGCTAGGTGAGGCAGCAGTAGAGACCGAAGGGGTGCTTTGAGTAACACATCTGTGTGGAAGATCACAAATGAAGAAAGGAGGAGCTTGCTGATATTTTCATTTTCAAGTTTGCATTGTGGCATTCCTCCGGAAAGGTTTTATGTTGTCCAGGGGCCTGTTTATCTTTTCTGTCACTGTGAGTTATGGATAAGCTGTTCATTCTCAGTGCCCTGGAATTTTTAAATGTCTTGTTTAATGCTTTTAAGCACAACGAATATACAACTGTTTAGTCATGTACATTAGCAGAGTGAATACTGTTATATCTAATAGGCTCACTGTGATAATAAAATTTCATTTAAGCTTTAGAGATATTCAAAGTTTTTCTTTTCTTCTTTCTTTCTTGAATATTTAACTAGATTCATTACTGAGCTTACTATTTCATTGTTAACTAAAGGTAAAATGAAAGAAATGTTTGATTTAGATTAAGTTAGTAACTCTTACAGAGGAAAGTAGAAGTGATATGCCAGACTTGTGAAATTAAGAGAGATGTAATGGTCAATTAAAAAAAATCATGTCTAGAGTTATCCTGTAAGCACAATAAGACAAAGGTTTTAAAGATAATACTTTTTTTACTATTCATGTTAAATTTGAGTATAATTAATACTTTTTAATGGAAAGTTCACTGGAATGTTGCCATTACACTACAATAGATAGAATAAGTAGAGCAATCGAAAGGAGAAAATATGTAAATAAAAATCATGAACTATTTATAATTGTTCTCCAACTTAAATGTTTTGGTATTTAAAACAATAGAAATTTAGAATGGAAATTATTTGCAAAGAAGTGACACTCTGTCCTGGACAGAGACCTCTGATTACATTATATGAATGGATTCATGAAATGATTGTGACTGAGTAAACTGCCAATGGAATTGTATTTGTTTTCACAGATAATAGTGGTTTTGCAATAAATAAGAAAAAGATACCAACCCAAACACCCATGTACTTTTTCTAAAAATGTAAAATGGGGGCTGGGGGTGGCTGCTTTGGTCTACCATGCCAATCGGAGAAGCATGGACATAATCATTACTGATTATCTATGAGGCAAAGTTCTATTCCTTTTCTAAAAGCAAGAGTTATAAGGCCCAAAGCCACTACCTTGGCTTACCTGTTTAGAATTACATGTTATGAAAAACATGTTTAAATAGGTGAAGACCATATAGTTTGATTGCTATTTCTAGGGCCTAGGACTGTATAATGAGTGTAGCTAGACAAATTTGCCAGACATAAAGGGAAGATGTGAGGGATACAGAACTTAATTACATAAGCGTGATATTATTTGCAATAATCTGAAGGATTTATAGCTCGATCATCAACCCTGTCTGTTCTTGTGTCTACAGTCTCATGTTAGTGTAGTTATGCTACTGATGGAAAAACAGAATGATGGAAGTATTTTCTCCCTCTGAATTAAATGAGAGCCCATTGGCTTATAAGTGATTGAGGTCATAGGTCACTAAGAAGTTTTCTTGACATGATTGTTAGTAGATAAAATTACCAATCAGACTTGAATTTATAAATAATATAAATCCTATTCTAATTACAGAATATTATCTGTGTCACAAACTGATTTTCTCTTTCCTTGAACTATGTGAGAGGTGATCCTGTTCTTAGCAATATCTGAATTTACGCAAATTGTTCCAGCCATTGCCCAGATTCTTGCCCCCCTTGGATAAAGAAAATCTGCTTCTTCAATTAGACTCCTAGAAATTTAGAAATTTGCAGAGATTTTTAAAGCAGTGTTACTTACGCAGCCTCTAGATTTATTGTGTTGAAACAGACGACCCAATCCAACCCAGAAAGATCTATGTTGATAAGCTTTAGGCTGCTGAAACCGTGGTCCAGGTGCCGTGGTCCAAACGTTCTGTATGCATGCGTCAGTGTTGCCAGTCAGTAAATAACCATGGATGATACTAGAAGTGGATAAGCTATAGTTTATGTTTACTTATGCTCCCCCTTTAGCTGAAATCAGAAATAGCTTTATCTATTTTTTTTATCATTTGCATAAACCTCTGCCATCAAGTCCATTCTGACTCCCATTGACCCTACAGGCCAGAGAGAACGGTTCCCATGGATTTCCGTGCAGAGTCTCCTCTTTCTCCTGTGAGTTCCACTTGCTGGCCCGAGGTTAGCACGTCACCCCCTAACCACATAACCTACTGTGCCACCTGGCCTCCGATCACCCATGATGCCCAGTTGTTTTCTCACTGGCATAGGTCTAATATAAAAAAATAAAGAGAACAATTGTGGTCTTTCCCCACCATGAAGCTGAGATCATTTTCATTGCCTTCTTATGACGCACCTTGAACTTTTAGCTTCACGTGTTTTTTAGTACCTCAGACTGGAGTCCATAATGCTTTCCTTTATTTTAAATGTTAGCTAAGCCTGGAGAGGGAAGTTTCAAAAGACATACAACGTAACTTTAAATTTAAACTTTTGTTTTTTTAAGCCCAGCATTGGTTATATGAAAATTCCTCATTATTGAATTACGTAAAACGTATATTATTTTCTGTCTTTCCTGGGAATGGTCTTGTGTGTTCAAATATGTATATGCTTCCACCTATTTACTTCTATTTTGTTATCCTGACGTGCTTTCCTATGTGCACTTTTGTGTTACCCAGCACATTTACCACCACTGCCCCACCCGTGCTAAATAACACAAACAGATCAATTAAATTGAAATGTAAGCGAATATTCTGACCAGAGGGTTAAATGTTGGAATGTCAATATGTTGGAAAAAAGTCTTCATAAAGGTTCTGATTTATTATGCTCTAACATTATTCAAAATAAAAAAATTAAATCCTACGTACTTGATTATGTATGTGCTACCTTAGTTTCATTTGTAGTATTCAGGAAGATCATTAAATAATAGCTTCAACAATTTGCTGTTTCTTCAAATGTGATATGATCAAGTGTTGGCTAATTGTTTTTAGGAACATAACCTGGTATATTATAGCTAGATTGGCAAAGAATTAGCATTTATTTACATAGTTGTAGCAGTACATTTAAGAAAACATGCATGCACTTAAAAATAATCTATGTACTTCATCTCTCTGTTTCATATTGAAGCAATGCTGTATTTTAATTAATGCTTGCAGCTTATGGTTCACTTTACACCCTAGCACAGGCGTGCATCGTTTTATCGCTCTGCGGACATTGCCTTTTAAAAAACAACAAAGTGATCAGAGGTTTGTGGCAGCCCTTCCTTGAACGAGTTTGGTGGTGCCATTTTTCTAACTGTGGACTTGCTTTGTGTGTCTGTGTCATATTTTGCTAATTCTCACAATATTTTAAATTAAAAAAAAATACTAATTGGCAAATGAATGGACTTGTGTAAACAGAACTTTTACATGAACCAGGACATTAACAATGTCATGTGACTTTTTCATGGTGACATTCTCTTTGCTGTGATTCTCTGAAACCAAACCCTGAGTATCCCTGAAATATGCTAGTACATTTTCATTTATATTTACACACTTTGCTTAGTTGCCCCAAATTGACCTGTCTTTGTTCATTTTCCAACTTGCCACACATGGTTTGAATTCTAAAATCATTCCAAGTTAGCTAAAATTATCTAAGATGATTAAAAATGCATTTTCAATATAAATCATCCACCTTCATCCTTCTGAATTTCGTGATACTTGATCTGTGTGGCCTGTGCTCATCTGCGATTGGAATTCAACTCACTAATCAGCTCTCTCTCTCTCTCTCTCTCCACTAAGAATACCTAGCCCAAACGTTCCCATTATATTGATAACTATGTCAGAGAGAGCTGACCTCTTCATGCCTTTTGGGTGTAGCAAATTATTTTCCTTAGCAAAAGTAAGTTTCAATGTTGTAAACGTACGCTGCTACGCTAAGAAGGAAACGAATCCCTGGCCTGGGAGTTGGTAGGGGAGAGGGTTGGAAGCTCACAGCATTTCCCGTTTATCCATGTTCCTCAGTTTCCTCTCATTTCTATTTTGGAAGACTAACGTACACTTTGTGGAAGATTACTCTGATTTAAAATGGATTTGTTTGTAGTATTTACACTTTAAGGTTTTTCTAATCTAAAAGAGTTTATCATTAGTATGTGAAAGGGTTTTCCTAAAAAACAACAACCCAAAGAAACCCTTATCAGGTGGTGATGGAAATTAGCTTTAAATTCCTCACATAAAGGCATTTTGCTAACTTCTTTAAGAAATAACTTAAAACCTTTTTTTGATAGATGTCTGTTTTCTCTTTCTCACCTTTAGGCTTCTTAATAGTGGTACTGTTATGTTTCTGATTTGGGGAGTACCTTGGAATTCATGCCAAGGTCCCTTTTGTAACCCCAACGGGTTTTTATGCAGGACAGGACAAGTTTCAGGGCTTACAGTTTCAAAGGGGTTCACAACTGGGCCTGAACAACCACGTGGTAAAGAGCGCCCACATATTGGACCTAGCGGGGAGGGGGGCGGGCGGAAGGGGGATCCCAGGGACCAAATGCTTGAAGGAGCAAGGGACAAGGGGGCACAGAAACCAGAGAGCAAAGAGGCCCAGAGCCCCCAGGGAAGAGCAGAGGCAAGAGTGGTTGTGGGCCTGGATGGAGGCCTGAGGGGACACCCCCTCCAATTTGCCCCTTACCAGTAGCAGGGTAAAACAGGGCATGCTCCTTGCCCACCCCTGGCTGGGGAAAGGCATGGTTGAAGATAATCTGACCCCATTGGCCAGATTAAGCCCACCTGGGTGGTGTAAAGAGCCCAGGCCTAGTTTGGACTGCCCATATATACTGCCCACCTGGCTTGGGCGGGGGCTTGAACATGAGCATGCTCAGTTTGATGTCTTCATTAGGTGTCTAATTGTTGCCTGATTTCATTCCAACCTCCCTGTATGGGGACTTTTGCAGGCATGGGAGGGACAAACCCCCGTCATTAAATCTAGCTACCTAATAGTATTTTCTATGAGGCTGAGTTATAGTTTCAGTTTTGTGTCATTTTGGTTCACACTACTTTAAACCATCTTTTTTATCTCATTTTTTTAACCTTAAAAATAAGAGTAAACTTTCTTAGAGTGTATTTTAGGGTGAAGGGAAAAAGTCCATGGCAGATATATTTTAGGAAAGTATTTATAAAATTTGTCACTGGCAGATAGTAAGGAGAAACTTATAGTACACTAATCCAGATATCTTAACATCATACCATATGTAGGCTGTCATATAATCCTCTCATATATATAAATATATAAGATGGATTTAAATATATGAGATGGTTTTGAATATATGTACATTTTAAAAAAAGATTCCCAACACCTTTAAGAACTATTCTTCACCATCACTTCACCCAATTTTATGTTCCAGGATTTAGTTGATCGAATTTATTTGACTATATCACTTGTAACATCCTTTGAGTCATCCATCTTTTCCTTATTGGAGTCAGCCCCTAGTTTAACCAAATGGCAACAACAACAACAACAACAACAACAAAATCCTGTTCATGCATCGATTTGAGACAACAGTTGCCATCAGTCTCATTAGATAAAACCTCAAGTCTCATGTGAACTGTTGAAATAGCTACTGTGTCCACCCTCTTCTTTCCTCTCCCAGAACCCATTTCTTTCCCACAGCAGAGTGATCATTTAAAAATAGTTCTGATTTTATCTCTCTCCTTTGTATAAAACCACCTTTTGGGATAAAAGAAATAAAGCTTTACATAAATCCATGTTACTTGACCTGCTACCGAGCTATCCTAGCCCATTGTAGGCACACCGGCTTCCTTGGCACTCCTCAAAGCAGCAGGATGAGACAAGTCCCCATGGAGAGCTTTTGTTCTCTGTGTTTGCTCTGTTGGAAAGGCTCTACCCTCAAGCATCTTCACTAACTTCAGGTTTCTGTTCAAGCGAATCCTTCTGTTCGAGAAGCGTATGATTTTGAGCAACACTCCTTAGTGTTTCAGTAGACTAACTCTTAGGCTGAGTTACACTGGTATACTGACTCCTAAATAGCATAAGGCGCTATTTATAATAGGTACAATGAAGGTGGTATGGTCATATCAAGTATTGCTGTGGAATGTGGTGGGGGAAGATAGGTAGCTAAGTGAAGTGGTGAGCAAAATGACTTTACTTTCTTGCACTGGGACACAACAATCGGTTTTCTCTTTAAGCAGAGCAGGTGAAGGAATTTTGATTTGATAGAAATCCACCTCTCTGATTTTATTACCCCATTCCTTTAGCTTGCTCAAATTGCTCTTGGACACCTATTGCTCAGGCGCATTAATGATGAGTGATATTGTTTTCCAGATAACCTCATAACAATATTCTACGTAGCTAGAGTCTCATAGATCTCCTCAATATTTAACTGTCTCCATGTATAAAATTTCCACTGAAAATCTTCATGTTTACAATGTACCTTTGTTCGACAATGCCATTCTAAATGCCCTAATAATATAGAATGGAGTCTGTCATCTGTTCTACTGCAAAACCCTGAACCACATTTACTCTGCAGTCAATTTCTGCACATCGCAACCCTGTAGGACAGGATGGGATTGCCCCTGTGGATTTCCAAAACTGTAGCTCTTCATGGAAGCAAAAAGTCTAGTCTTTCTCTAGTGGAGTGACTGGTGGTTTTGAACTGCTGACCTAGCAGTTAGCAGTTCAGTGTGTACCCACTACATTACCAGAACTTTGGTTTTTGTTCTACTGCTCCTCAGGATGCCCATTGTTTGCCTGATTCTTTTGTTTTTTTCTCTTCTTCCCTTTTCTAGTGGGGACAAAGACAAGGCTATCTACTCCCATAAAGAGGTACTACTGTAGGGCAGTTCATCGCTCCATTGCACTGAGTTTGGTTTTGAGTTTCCCTCTTCCAGACTGAACTGTGAGAGCTTTAAAAAGAGTTCTGTTTTCTTATCTTGCTATTCACACACTATGTTTCCTAGAAGCCCTTGAAAGACTGGGAAGGAATGTAAAACCCAAAACCATCAAGTCTATTCCAACTCATTGAGACTACATGCAAGTATTCCAGAGTAGGCATACTCCATGTGGCTCTGTTGGTGGTAATCTTTATCGAATGAGATCCTTAGGCCCTTCTTCCATGAGGTCACCGCTAGATACCTTGACGCTGATAAAGTTTAGGCTCTGGAAAAAAAAAATGACATGCTAGAGATGTGTGATCTCCACTAATTTCTGACCTCTTTTCATGATTACGACAGCCTCTTCTCAGCTCTTCTCAGGATTTTGACCAGGTCTCTTGTGAAAGTATCAGGAAGCTGTTTGATTTCAACCATAAATGCCCAAAGCCCTCTCCTCCCAAAGCAAGTTTCTTTCATGAAGGCAGACTACTTTCTTTAGTAGCCAATGATGCCTACCATCTCACCTCCAGCTGTGTCTGGGTCTCCTGGTTCAGTCAGATGCCACTGATTCTCTGCCATACTTTCCATCTCTTCTCACTATCTTATGATGTCTCTGGTGGTATAGCTCTGTTTCCGGGGTCTAGAATGTTGTCAGCCTGAGGACTCAAGGAACCAACGGATGTGTTCTGCTTGTGTCTCATTTTAGTAGTAGTGAGATCGCTCTTTCTGATCCTGCAAGGGCTCACTTAAAGCCTAGACATGTTGACCACTTCCTTCATTTGAGTTCCATTTACTCTATGGACAGGACCCCACCCAATTGTTTGCTGAGTGCTCAAGATTATGGCTAGAAAGGCTGTGTAAAGTGATCCATTCGCCTTGAAAGACGCCAAAGTTCATTGCCAAAACAATTCACAAAGACAATGCTCCATATCTTGGCTGAGTAACAATGGGGGTCTAAAATCTGAGGTGCAACGATTGGTCTCTCAGGAAAGAAGAGTGATGAAAATCAAAGTACACATGGCAATAATTAGTCCACTGGCCTAAGGAATCACACATATATCAGTCACCACAACCCTGAAACCTGAAAAACTAGATGGCTTTCCAGCAACCACTGCCTACTGCTCTGCAAAGAAGGTTCTGTATAGAGTAGGCTAACAATGCAGAACAAAATTCAGAATCATAACAGAGAGCAGACTTAATGGTCAGAGAGTGGTAGAACCACTATGGCTATGGCCTTTAGTTGCCTGTCAGGTCTATAACTGACCTCATCCTCTTGACTTTTTTGTTGTTGTTGTTTTTGGTTTTTTTGGCATCACTGCCCTCTGGTGGTGGGAGTAGGAGGCCCAGTCTTGCTGCTGGATTTGAACCTCCAACCCAGTGGGCCGCAGTCCTGTGCACAACCACTACGCCACCGGGGCTCAGCCCTTTGATTCGGTTTTAAGCCACACACTGGACTGATTTTTTTTTTGGCATCACTGCCCTCTGGTGGTCATGGGAGCTACCCAGCCTTGCTGCTGCTGGATTTGAACCGCCAAGCCAGGGGGCCATAGTCCCGCACTCAACCACTACGCCCCTGGGGCTCATACCTCACCGGACTGATTTTATAAATTCACTGCAGTTAGTCAATTCTGACCTTAGAGGTCAGAGTAGAACTGCCTCTGTGAATTACCAAGACTGAACGCTTCACAGGAGTAGAAAGCCCCATCTTTTCCCCATGGTGGAACTGTGGTTTTGAACTGCTAACTTTGCAGTTTGGGACCCAAAGCAAAGCTTCGTCACTAGGGCTCTTCGGACTAGATGGGTAAGGGCAACAGTGACATCAGTGTGATGTGCACACTGTAGAAAAACCAACCATTTGACATCAGAAGAGCGGCATTTAGGACGGAGTTCAGAGGGTTAGGAAAGAAAGAATGGAAACTGGAAGGAAGTAGGTGAAGAGGTAGGATAAGAGATGGGAATTGCAATGGATGCATCAGGACACAAAGTGTCTGCATTGTTGAATGTACAACTGATGATCCGCCCTTTTCAACCTTAACCCAAATCACAATGAAACGTTAAAACCTAAGATTGTGAGAATGCCGTGATCCACTATGCCGTGATCCAATGCAGCCTCCTAGGGACCTTTTGAAAGAAGGCAAAGTAGGAGTTTGATCACATGATGGCTCTTCTTTTTTCTTCTTCCTTTTTCTCCCCTAAATTAGGTAACTGTCCCCCTCTCCTCCTCTTCCCTGTCCCTTCAATACTCAGTACCCTCCATACTGCCATCTGGTGTTCTAAGCCCCAATGCATGGTCCTTTCCTTGTTGTCAGTCAGACATTTATTTTCCTGTTCCCAAATAGGGCGTAAACTGATTATAATCCATAGTACCGTGTGAATGAAGACAATCCGTTGGGACATGATTTCATTATTTACACCAATTGTAAGGTAGCTCCTTCGGTCCAGTATTCATCATCTCTCATTCAATCCCAGGAGAGCTGCGTTCTGGTCTGTGGTCTGTCTGTGGCTGTGTAGAATGCTGTTGGGAGTCATTTCCTCCATGGACAAAAGGGACTGAATGAGTTCCTAGATTACTTTCAACTAATCCATTCTGTGCATGGCATGAAATCACCTCTGAAGCTGCACTACTCATTCCCCCCTTTTTAAAAAATATAGATTGTATTGGGGGCTCTCACAGCTCTTATAACATTCAATACATCATTTGTATTAAACACATATGTACGCATGTTGCCACAGTCATTTCCAAACATTTTCTACTTGGGCCCCTGGCTTAAGCTCCTCTTTCTCCCTTTCCTCTAGTTCTTTTTTTTTTTTTATTTCCAGCTCCCCATATCTCCTCTCTCCTATTGTCCTCCCCCATGAACACTTAATAATTTATAAATTGTTATAGCTCTTCATTCCATTCCCTCCTCTTATGCCACATAAACATCAAGCACTTCCTAAAGTAAAACAGGCACAAATTGCCCCAAGTAACTTTTTTAGTCAATACTTAAAGCATAAGTATTTTTGCCTTATTTTGTGTTCTCCTTGTCTTGGCCATAGTAGGTAACCTCTTCCCCTATTCTCTTTCCTAGTCAAGAATAAAGCTTCCTTTTTTTAAACCCTTTTATTGGGGGCTCAGATAACTTTTAGCACAATCCATCCATACATCCATTGTAGACAAAGCACATTTGTACAAATCATCAAGCTCGAAACATCTACCTTCCACTTAATTCCCTGGTATTGGCTCCTCCTTTCCCCACCCCCGCCCCGTTCCACCCGGCCTTACGAACTCATGATCATTTATAAGCCATTATAACTTTGCTTGTCGAACGCTGTCCGATGTACCCCTTCGTCCTCTTCTCCGTATCCCAGGGAGGAGGTTTATTTCATGAGGAAGGCTTGATGGCCGGGTGGGTTAAGCGTTGGGTCTGCTAACCACAAAAGTTGGCCACCGCTCGGGAAAGATGCGCCAGTCTGCTTTGAGAAAGATTTCCAGCCTCAGGAACCCCAAATCCAACTTTGTCCTATGGAGTCTCTGTGAGCAGTGGCTTTTTAATTGAACGAGAGTGCTGAACCAAGGAGAAGGGCAGCGACGGTACTTTTGCAGGTGATCGTGTTAGGCTTCAGAAACACAAATAAGCACCTACCATTCCCTTCCCTGAAGCTCTTATCATTAGCATGCAATAAATATTCATTTCTCTACAATTTCGTCTTAGCCCTCTGCTCATTCTTAGAGTTAGCTATTGATGGCACCAATCCAGAAATAAAATGTAGAGTTGGTGAGTCGTACAATAAACTTTATCTATTTAAAGTGAAAGTTCTTTTTTTTTTAATGGTCTGCATTCAGAGACAGATTTAGAAATGTGGAACATCCAGTGGTGGATTTCCACATGGCCCGCCGTCAGCATTATATACCACCAAAACGCCAACAGAAGGAGGAGTCCATATCTTTGCTGTCAAGCGGCATAAGTGGAGGGGCAAAAGGGATTTGTGTTAGTCCAGGTAAACTAGAGAAACAAATTTATAGACATGAATATGGATATAAGGGTACGGTCTATGTACAAGAGGAATAGGACATTAAGATAGCATCCCAACCCAGTCCAGTTTAAAATCATAAGTCCGATATTAGCCCATATGCCTGATACCAATCTATAAAGTTTCCTTACAACTTACAAAGTCACAGACCAGTGGGCGCAGAGTCCCGGAGCTGGCAGGGTCTCCCCATGGCTCCTCGCTTCCAGGACTCACGGTCCATCAACAGCGTCCAGTGATGGTAGAGGCAACTCAGTGCTGGTAGGGTTTTCCACGTGGCTTTGCTAGTTACAGAGGTTTGGTTCCATCAGGGTAAGGCTGTGTGGCTTCTCCTCCAGCTCCTGCAGCTCCTGGGATGCTGCCATCTTGTCTTGTTCGTAGTTCGTTGTCTCTGAGACTAACTCCCAACAGCTGGGGAGATGGCTTCTCATCTCCATGAGGGAAATATTGTGAGATTTCCCAGAAGTCTCAGGAGAAAGCCATTCCCACATGGAGGCCTTATTGGCTACTCAATGGCTACACCAGATTAATAGGCTAGACTCCACCCCTATGCCTCCATCATGAAATTAACATAAGCACATGACTGCCACAGGATTTAAAACAATGTGAAAAATAGGAAGCTTTGCTCCTATCACTTCTAGACCTTTTGGCTAAGATCCCTTGTAGGAAGGTTTGCTTCACCCCCCTTGAGATTACATCTTCCCTTTAGAACTGCTAAAAAAATTTTGTTCCCTTCTCCTTTCTCAGACTCCTTGACTGCTAAAAAAATTTTGTTCCCTTCTCCTTTCTCAGATTCCTTGCCTGCTTTGCCACCCTTGCCCCCACACATGTGCCCCGTTGAACTGGCCAGGTGCACGCATGTCCCACGAAATCCGCAGTGGGCAAAGCGTGCCCTCATCTCCCTCAGATTTTCAGCCCACTCTCCAGATTCAGCGCAACGAAACAGAATGGTGTCAGAACTCTTAGTCATTCACAGAAAGCAGAGGATGAGTTGTGTGTGCTTTTAACAGTGAGAGAAACTTGCTTATAATCATATTTCAAGACATCCTACCTGGTTACAATTTAAAGAAAGGAGTCCAGATGACACAGTGGCTAAGCAATAGGCAATTGACTGAAAGATCAGTCGCTTGAACACAGAGCAGGGTTCTTCCATGGAGATAAGTGCTGGGGAGAGTTCCCTTGCTCCTTGCTCTGTGGGGCTGTTAAGTGTTGGAATTAGCTGAACAGCTACAGGTTTTCTATGCCAGGGAGACTGCTGTGTCTTAAAATTCATTTGACAGCCCCTCTTTGCCCCAAATAACACGTTTTAAAATTGTTTCCTGGATCAGTGTATCCTGTTTATTTCCCTTCAGAAAGTAGGCTTTTGAGTTGTCCTCCTGCCACTTGATTTTTTTTTTTTGCAGTTTTCAATACTGTCCAATATCCATACACCTACTTGTCTATAGCGCAAACCACTCTATAGGCAGAAGAAAGTCCACGTTGTTTACTTCAGATTGGTATTATATATCGGTATTCTTTAAAAACACCTCATTCTACCATTTCCCCTTTCTCTCTCTCTCCACGTGCTGCCCCCACTCCCTCTGGTGTTGAGTCTTGTCTTTTCACTTTTTGTCATGCTCGACTAGCCAGGCATTGTTTGTTTACTTCGTTTCTTAGTTCTCACAGAAGGAAAATGCTTATCGCCGATTGTTTTACCAGTTCCCTGTGCACTTATCCATCCAGACCTCAGTCAGGGGGCACCCACCAGTACCTTGATTATTTAAATGGGAAAAAAAAAAGGTAGCACAGATATTTTCCTTCTCTTGAAGAATCAAGAATTCTAGAATTGACAACTTTTGAGACCATGAAATTTTGTAACTTCCCTTCCCAACCAGATGGAGGGTGAAACTAAGGCAGTCACCCAGGAATGTCCGTCAAATTGCCCGCAGGCTGCATTGTAGACAGAGGCCATCAATATAGAGTCAAGATAAAAGGCCAAGTGGACACCTAAGGACAAATTGTCAATTTGAAGGGGCAAGGTTAACGGGGAACAGAAAATAGGAGGTTCAGGAGGAGTGAAAGCAGACAAGAGGTCTGGGTAAATTTCCTGTGGATCCTTTAATAGGTAATTAGTAACCTGTTTATAGTATTTGAATGTGAAGATCACAATCTTTATTCTTGTATTCTGGTGACCTGGATGATGGCTTTCAAAAACTTCTAGGAAGGAGAACTAGTTATTGTAACATTAAGCATTTAATTCAGACAAATTCCATCCTTTAATTCAATTGGAACTGATTTGCCATGATTTTCCAGCACCTCTTTTGGGTACACGTGTAGAAATTTCCCAAGTGTTTGAAGAGATTTAACTCTCCATATATATTTTTTCTTCCTTAGGCGAAGGAAATCAGATTTTTCTTTCTAAACCATGTGGATGCAGTTCAACTGGCATAGTTCTGACCACGCTTCTCTGAGTGTGTTTTTGGTGGCTGATGTTTCCCTTTAAAAGATTGTGCTCAGAGCCAAAGACCACATCTGAAGTGTGAGCTGACCAACTCTGAACACATTGAAAATTTTCTCTAACCTATTAGCAAATACTTTTATAGCCATTCGATATTGTGAACAGAATTGCAATTCACTGTTACATAAATTGCAATTAATAGGTCATTTTTATAGTTCTATTTTAAAAATAGGACTTGGATCTGTTATTTATGTGAGCAATTGCGTCATCCATAATTTTGATTAGTATACTTTCTAGCATGCTTCAAGTATTTGTGAAAATATTATGCAGAACAAGATTAAAGATAGTTTTCAATTACTTTTTTAAAAGTTTTTATTTCTGTATTCACGGAGCATAGCACCCTTAAGTTGTTTTTAAATTTGGGGGGATATGTTTGCTTACCTAAGACATTTGTGAATAATTGTGCTTGCTATTAAATAGCCAACATTTATCAGTCAATTAAAGTAGAACCCTTTCTAAGTACACTGGATTATGAACCCCTTTAATCATCTTAATACCTCTATAAAAGTGGTTCTCAACTTCTGGGTCATGATCCCTTTGAGGCTTGAATGACCCTTTCACAGGGGTCACCTGATCCATAGCAGTGGCAAAATGACCATTAGGAAGTAGCAATGAAATAATTTTATGCTTGAGGGTCACCACAACATGAGAAACTATATGAAAGGGGCACGGCATTAGGACGACTGAGATCTTAAAATTAGTAGATGCTATTATCATTGCTCTTTTACACAGATAGCAAGGTGGCCAGCCCCCCTTTCAAGGACACTGGCTGAAGACTCAAGACTTGGATCAGAGAAAAGGGACTTTTTGATTGCTGCCCTCGCAGGCATATGGGCGGAAGCTTGTTTGGTTTTTCCTTGCTCTACAGTGGATACTGCGCACACTGTAAGAAGTTGGTGCTGTATCGCCCAGCCTACAGAAACCATGTCTAGGAGCTCCAGTCTTTTATCACGGACAGGAGGCACACCTCTCCTCTGTTTCTGCAGGAGACACGCCGGAGACATGCTGGTTCCCAGGCTGTTACCTGCACTAAAAACCATGAAAAGATAATCCCTTAGAGAGCTGCCAATGCCTCTGCTTGAAAGATGTGCTGAAATGTGAAAACAAAACAAAAATACAACCCAGTGCCGTCAAGTTGGTTCTGACTGAGAACAACACGTAAGGACACTGTTGAATTGCCCTGGAGGGTTTCCGAGACAGCAAATCTTCATGGGAGCAGTCACCCCGAGGACCCCCTCTTTCTCCTGGTGGTTTTAGACTGCTCACCTTGTGATTAGCAACCCAATGCCAATTCTATTTTCCCACCAGGGCTCTTTCCAAAATGTGGAAGAACCACGGAAATTTCCAGATGTGGAGAAACTTGCCCAATGTGATATAAATAATGAGTGGTGTTACCCAAATTAGCTTACAGAGATTTTCTGTGTGTTTTTCTTAGTTCAGATAGTGTACATTCCTGTAAGTCAGAATTAACTTGAAGGGAGTGTAGCTTTTGTGTGTTCTTTCATATGTTTTCTTTCACTTTTTTCTTTTAATTCATGTCTTCTGAGGTTATATGGTCATAATTTTACACTCAATATTTCACAATTTCTATAAATGAGATATGCATTCCAGGCACTTAAAATATCTATTGGGTCAGTCAGTGTTTTCTCAGAAGGGCCAGACACATATTTTATCCTTTGTGGATCAGAGCTTTCTGTGTTCAAGATTCCCACTGTAGTGTGAAGAAGCTAGAGACAATACCTAAATGAATGAGTGCCATGGAGGTCTAGAAAGTTGTGTTATGGACACCAAGGGGTGAATTTCACACAGCTGTCATCATTCAAGAATTATTGTCCTTTTGATTTTTTTAAAACACGCACACATATATTTTATATATCCTTTCACCACATGCACCAACCTAAATTAATAGTGTGGCAATGTTAGCCCATGAACTGCATTTTGCTGACTACTGATATATTAATACAGGTATCACAATAAAAATCCTGTTGCCATCAGGCCAATTCTGACTTAGGCTGACCTCATGTATTCCAAGATCTCTCCAGGGAGTGTTTCTGGTTGCAATCTTTCCTGAAGGAGAGGGCCAGCCCTTTCTTGTGTGTCTCTGCTGGGTTAGTGACCTGTCATTGGGTGGTGTTGACTCAGTGCCATTCATAAAGGGGTGGATCTGGGAAGTTGCATGCGTGCAGTCAACAGGAATGTGTATTTACTAGGTTTGCCTCAGTACTTTTAGTAAAGAATTATAACCTCCAAGTATATTTATGTAGGTATCCCTTTAGCCAGGGTTTGAAAAAAATATTTTGTTATACATAGTCTTAGTATTTATTTTTAACATTTGATCCTGGTACCGTATATACTCGAGTATAAGTCAATCCAAATATCAGTCAAAGCACCTAATTTTACCACAAAAACTGCATTAAAAATGTGCTGAAAACTCGGCTTAGACACGAGTATATATGGTAACTAAAACCAACCATGCAGAGTCTGCCTAGAGGAATGATTTAGTTCTTATATTTGATGTAGACTTTGTAGATTACAGAATCTCAGCTGGAGGAGATGAGAAAGAAGGATGGGAAGACTAAGAGTGAGGAATAGTAAAGTTCTTTTCCTTGATGTTTTCTACCTTGCTATGGGCAAATTCCTAACACTCAGATAGCTAGCAGGCGGCTTCACTCCTTTCCCCCAACCCCCAGAATATACACCTCTCTTTTTGACAGGAAACCTGACATAGAAGTGGCATTTCGTTTTGAAAGAGTTGTTAAGTTGAATAACACTATTTCTGTTCCCCACCCCCAAAATATTTATATTTCTCCTTCTGCTATTTAATATCTTGAATAAATGATTTTTGATTCCCAGCTAAGTCACAATGCCCTCATCCCACTGCCTTCCTCTTCTGAATAACTCTTAGCTTTTCTGTGACCAGGAGACTCATAGATGGACTCCATTTTTTATGCTTTTAGACTCAGCAGACACTCCCCTATCACATCATATTGCATCTCCATGTGGGATAGTCTAGTTCCGAATAATATACATTTTATGTCTTGAGCCTAAACTGTTGGATTCATTAGCATAGGAGGTTACCATGGTGTTGAATAAAAGTACTTTTTATGGTGTAGAACATAGTATTTTTCCAAAAGTCAGAATGGCTTTCAGAAGAGAGGACATTTTTTGTTGTTGTAAAATAAAACATTTCTGAAAAGTATAGGCTAATCACTTCTAGAGTTAAGGCAACAAAAATTAAATATGTATGAGCCGGGACAGGGCTGTATGAGAAAGGCAGCCAAGGTTGTGGTTCCAGTATGTTACTTACAGTATTTGCGTGACCTGAAAAGGGAAAAGTGCCTAAGACCTAATGCAGTCAAGGTAGCCAGTGAACTCTTGTGGTCTCCCTCAGAGCGAAGGCCTCTTTCTATTTTTGTGAAAATGTTAATTGAGGATGAGGAAATACAATTGTAGGTAAAATACTGCTGATGGCAGAGGGAGTGCAGATTCAGAAAGAGCTACCTCATTGAAAAACTATCACTTTGTACTTTGGTAGCTTTTATTTACATAAGTACAGAGCAGTGTTGATCGTTCTTTTTTCCTTCTGTGCCGTATGTGTTTTTTTTTCAAGAACACCTAGTCATTGACCTAGTCCTGACTTTATATTTCAGTGTGGTGGTAGTTAGTGGACCATCGTTACTATTTAGAAGTACCATAAAGTTAAAATCTTAAGTGAGGGCTGTGTCTTCTTTGATGTGGGAACTGAATATGAACAGTTCCCGATTGCAGATTTTTTCAGGTTTAACTCAGAACTTGAAAAGCAAAATTATTCTTCGTTTCTGGATGAGTAGAGAATCCGTATACTAAAAACATAAACCCCCCTGCCTTTGAATTGGCCTCTGAGTCATCACAAACCTGTATAAAGTTTCCGAGGCTGTACATCTTTAGAAAGAAAGAAAAAGAGCCAAAGAGTTTGGTTTTGTAGCTCCCTTCCAAGTTCCCTGGCACAATGAGTAAGTGCTTCATCCTCTTGCTGAAACATGTCGCTTGCCATCCCACCGAGTCCTGGAGCCCTGCTTTTGTTTAGTGCTTTCAGAGTAGCTTGAACTTCGTCTTCAGCACCGTTGGTTCTTGCTGATAAACTACCTCCTGAAATGATGGGATGTCCACCAGCTCTTTGTTACAGCGACTCCTGGCAGCGAAGGAGAGGAAAGGCCTCCAGGAGACGGACTGATGCCTTGCGGCAATAATGAACTCAAGCACAGGAAGAAGTGTGAGGATGGGGCAGTTTCCCTCTGCTGTGCATATAGTCACTATGGGTCCGAACGGACTCTATGACCCTTCACGACAACCACAAATCTTTCCGGGAGCAGAAGGCCTCCTCTTTTTTGACACAGAGCAGCTGGTGGGTTTGAATGGCTGATCGTAGATTGAGCAGCCCAGACCCTTAACCATACAGTCTCCAGGGCACCTTAGGGAATGATATAAAATCCAGATTTCACTGGTCATCAGAAATCAGGTTGTGATATAGAATTTGTAAACCTATTCCATAGAAGAACATGTGAATAACCTCTGCTTTTTCCCCTAAAATTCTAACTACTCTGTATGTATGTGGAGCCAGGTGGCACAGCGACTACAGCGCTCAGTTCCTCACTGAAAGCTTGGTGCTGTGGACTCCTCAGCCTCTCCATGGAAGGAAGCTGGGGCAGTCTGCTTCTGGAAAGCCCAGCAGCCGGCATCATCCCCTCTGGAGCAGGTCTCTGCTATCCTATTGGCTTACTCTGAGTCCAAATTGACTCGAGGTCAGTGAGCTTCTTTTTGATTTGCTCTGCATTTCATTTCAAAATTTAAATGGATCCAGTGAACTTTTAAAGTTTCTGTTACTAATCTAAAGCAACCGCAGAGGTCTATAATTTATAGGAAGCAACCTATATATTATGGACAGGAAGGGATGGCCATTCCTTTAAAACAGGGGTCCTCAAATTTTTTAAACAGGGGGTCAGTTCACTGTCCCTCAGACCTTTAGAGGACCTCACTATAGTTAAAAAACAAAAACAAAACTATGAACAAATTCACTGCGGGCCCTGAATGAGTCTGCTGCTCATCAGGATAAGCAACAGTGGCAAAAACACTGAGCGGGCTGGATAAATGTCCTCAGTGGGCTGCAAGTGGCCCACGGGCCATAGTTTGAGGACCCCTGCTTTACAATATGATTGGGCCTGGAGAGAAGAGCAGGGGAGAAGGATGAGGCCCTCTGCTACTGTAAGGACGTGCCCTCCCAGAAACTCATTGGGGCCAGGCTGCTCTGGCCTGAGGTCCCTGGGAGTCGGCAGTGATTCAATGTTAGTCAGTTTGGTTTGGGCTTTTGGGAGGGAAGGAACCTATCTGAAAAGCAAACAAACATAGAAATAGTGGTGTGTTTAGAGCTGGCACATTCAAATGTGTACCAGTTTGGGTGTGATTTTTCCTGTGACATTTCAGTACAAATTCTAATTGTTTTGTCTTCATCGAGATCATTACCCCTTTTCATACTGACCGCAGTAAATGTATCCCAATAAAAAATTGGGAAATCCCTTCCTAGATATCAATATTTGACTTCAGGCACATTGGAAGTCTGGACAAGTTGTGTGGAATTGGGAGTGGATATTTTCCCTAGGGGTGAAAGGTCTAAATATCGATTTCTTTGTGACAAACAAGTTAGCCTGTAAGACATTAACAAGTGACTGACACCTCACGGCTCTCATGTTGCCTCTGACCCATAGGGACCCTTTAGAACAGTGGTTCCCAATCGGAGTCTCAAACCCTTTCAGAGTCGAACGACCCTTTCACAGGGGTCGCCTGATTCATAGCAGTAGCAAAATGACAGTGACGAAGTAACAACAGAAATCATTTTATGATTGAAGGGTCAGCACCACATGAGGGACGGTATCTGAGGGTGGCGGCATGAGAAAGGTGGAGAACCACTGCTTTAGAACAATGCAGATCTGCCCCGTTGGGTTTTGGAGGCCCTGAGTCTTTATGGCAGTAGAAAACCTCGTCTTTTTCCTGTGGGGCAGCTGGTGACCCTCATATATAGACCTTGTGGTTAGTGGCAGCAAATGTAGCCTACCACACCACCCCGGTTCCATGGGATCTAGTTTATTTAAGTAGTTGTGGTTGATGCTTATCTTGTCCATGAGACTGTCCAGTCACCCAGAGACTGTTTATTTATTTATCTTGGCATATTTTCCATCTTTTAGGGAATCTCTTGATCACATGGACTCTGTACTTCAGGCCCCTCATCATCATCTCTCTGTATCACTTGGAAAAATGGGCCATCTGCCGCTTTTCCAGATAGAAGAGAAGGGTTCAAGGGTTTGGAGTATAGCTTTTGGGTTCATGGGCAGGCTAAACATTTGAGCACAGAGTTTTAATTTTACAACATAACTGATGAAGTGATCAAAGAAAGAGGGAGAAAGAGAGATGGAAATAGGAATACCTCATCTATTTACTAGCAGGGAAACAGACTGGCTGGATCGGCTTGTTTGCACAGCTGTAGACAGGAAAAGTGCTTCTGTCAGGGTTGTGAACTTGGAGGGACTAACTAGGCAGCTCAGGGAACAAGAACCAGAACTGGTTCGTGAATCACTGTTGCTTCATAGACCAGAACTCAAAACCCCAAGGCGAGAGGGAACGAAAGTGAGCCAAATAATCCTTTCCTTGATGAATGCAAAGATCAACTCTAGTCTTTGTAATGGCCTAACGATGCACACTCATGTTTCTATAGTGCCATTTTTATCTTTGTAAAGTATTTTGTAATTAATAAGCTCTTTCACCGATTGCCTACTTGGCTCTTGGAAAGAATTTGGCAAGCTTATCAGAGTAGGAATTATATATTTTCTAGAAATCATTAATCATCCGGACTTACATGGTTAGTAAGTAGCAAAGCCTAGACGGGAATGAACCAGCGACCCCCTAGTCTAGCACCCTGTCCTCCGTTGTATGTGCACGAGCTTTTCACGAGTTGGGCATTTGAATCTTCAGAAGGCCTTGTAGATATTAACTGCTGGGAAGGCAGAGTTGGCGGTCTTCAGTTTCTTCTGTAGTTCTTTGCAGCAATGGTTCACAAAGTGAAGGCTCCACAGTAACATTTGTTCACTCAGGTGTGGACTTGGCATTATGGACACAGGAGGACTTGGCTTCCGACAGAAGGGGAGCAGACCCGAGGTTGGCCACCTACTGGTTGCCTGACCTCCAGCAAATATTCAAATCTCTTATCTGTAATACATGGATGAAAATACCTACCCACCAGAAAGACCCACACACATGGCTGGCATTTGTATACACACACACACACACAATCCCACCCTCCAGTGGTAACTGTGGATAATGTGACGACCACCCTTTCAGTTAGTGCCCTCTTAGTGCCCCCTCCTTTTTTGGTAATAGTTTCTCTCTCTCTCTCTCTCTCTCTCTCATTGGTTTTGTTTTATATTTTTCATCATAAAAAGAAATTGTGTGCCAAGGTTTAGGATAGCATAGCTTCTTTTATTCACAGAGAATCCTCAGACTGATCTGTGAAAGCTGAGGTGCTAGAAGAATGATAAGTATTTTACCCAAAGCAAATATATTGTTTCTCAAATTTTTCTGTACTTGGCCAGGTGATGAAGTCACAAGCCGCTGATCCAGGAATATTGGTTAGAGGAGAATAGGACTTCTTGGATCTGCTCAGGAGTCAAATACTGCCTCTGTCTCAACCTTGGAATCTTATGACACAGGAGACTCAAAGTTTAAAAATTAATTTTGAATTTTGTTTGTGGTCTTGGCCAGTGACGTTACAATTGTTTATTCATGAAGTTCTCTGAAGCTATTAGATGCGGCAAAATTTGATGTTGGCCCACTTTATTTTAAGATTCCCTAAATTTTCTCTGCATCCTGTGGCGCTCCTGTAACATGCTAGTATACACACTGTTTTTAAAAACAAAGATTAAAGCCTAAAACCTTATCAATTCACATTAAATCTGGTGTTGGTAGAGTAATAAATTCATCAGTGAGGTGAAGTCTCATTTATGGAGAAATGCTTTTTGTAGAAGCAGTCTTAGATAATAAATTTGAAAGCATCTTCTTTTCTGGGTAGCTTGTTGATTCTTCTGTTATCTTTTCTTGATTCTCAGTATTAGCTCTGGGTGAAATTATCTGGAACATAAGGTTGCTATATTTTAATAATGATTTAGGTTTTTTGATGATTTCTCTGGAAGGATTGCTCTTCTCTTGTTCTGAGAAGGTGGTTTTTAGAGTATTTTTCTATCTTTGTAATTAGACTCATTAGTGACCAGTAGTCATCTGTTTGGAATTCTCTTTTTTTGTGGGTGGCCTTCCTGTTAGGTGCTGTTAAATCAGTTCCGTGTTGTGGAATCCTACATACAACAGAAGAAAACACTGCCCAGCCCTGCATCATCCTCACAGTTCTATATTTGAGTGTGTCAATCCCTCCTGTGGAGAACCTTTCTCTTTCTCACTGTCTCTATGTTTTACCAAGCGTGACGAGGTCCCAGTCTCTCCTAACAACATGTCTAAAGTACATGAAATGAAGTCTCGCCATCCTTGCCTCTAAGGAGCATTTTGGCTGTCCTTCTTCAAGGAAGGTGTGTTTATTGTGGCCAGACCCTTTTATTCTATGATACACATTCTTCTCTTAGGACTAGGTCAGCAGTTCTCTACCTAATGGTCTAGTGACCCTTTCACAGGGGTCACCTAAGGTCATCAGAAAATACTTATTTTGGATGTTCAAAGGAACTGAGACACCACTGCTCTGTCCATCTGTCCCCAGGTGTGTCCGCCCACGTGCAGATACACCCCCATATGAGTACCCGGCTTCAAATACATTTTCGTGTATTTGTCATTAGAAATAAATATTTCACAATATATAGTTACAGATTGTTTTTGTGATTCATCACTATGCCTTAATGATGTTCAATTTTTTGTAATGATGGAAAATACATCCTGTGTATCAGATATTTACATGATGATTCATAGCAGTAGCAAAATTATAGTTAGGAAGTAGCAATGGAAATAATTGTTTGGTTAGGAGACACCACAACATGAGGAACAGTATGAAAGGAAGGTTGAGAACAACTGGATTAGGTAGGCCTGTATTACCCAGCCTCCCAAAGTCATAGCCAGTGGACTGATTCTAAATCATAGGAAACATATATAGGGTTTCCAAAACTGTAAATCTGTCTGGAAGCAGACAAGCTTCTCTGCATCCTGTGGCGTTCCTGTAACATACTAGTATACACAGATATGTAGCTGACCATTTTATTTGTGCACATCAAAGAAATGGGGTTCAAAGTATGACTTTTCTTTATAGGTTTCAAGTATTGAGGGAGAACCTTTTGAAGATGTTCTTGCAATTCTGTCTATTCTCTTCTCTTTACAGTTAGGAAAATACATTGGACAATTCAGACAAGGAATTTCAATACCCGTATGCTATTTGTCTGGAAATAATTATTTACTAAGTAGATATGTGGATGGTGGAAGAAAGGCTTTGCACTGGGTACTATATTCTTTTGCGTGGTGGTGATGGGAGCATATGTTTGTAATTCTGTAGCAAAAACACATGATCACAAAATAGTGGATATTGTGTCGGGGTGGCCACGATTCTTATCCAGTACTGTCCAGAGGAAGAGTCACTTCCATGGGGAGTTGTAGGTGAATTTAATCAATACACAAGTTCTGCAGTGGTTGATTTCAAGCGTAGTTCAAACTTAAAAATACCTTCATAAGAAAACATATGGTGCTCAGTTATCAAAAAAAATAGCATCTGGGCTCTTACGAAGCTTATCTTGAAACAAACAGTCATATAAGTGAGGTGTCAACGAAGCCCACACGGAAGTACAACAGCCAGTATGATCAGGGTTTGTAAATAAGAAAATCCGAGATCAGCAGATGTGACATTAGAGTCACTGAGGACCCAGTGTGCCATAGGCTATGGATTACAGTGAAAGTGGAAAACCCATTCTTAGAATTCCCACATGGCCTAAGCCTCCATTGAATTCCCTCAGACCATTGGCCAGGGGTGTGAATAGTCTTACTCTCAGACAGAGTGATGACTCCTAGACACTCTGTCGGCCAGGGTCAAACCGCCCCTGTGCGAGAATAAAGCTTCATCTTCCTTCCTGGGAGCTGCTGCTGCTGCTGCTCTCCCGCTGCTGACCCCTGGTGAGCTGCCCACCACGGTGCTCACTGTGCCAGCCAGGATCCTAATCCCCATCTCCTAGAGGGAGGCTAACTTTAAAAAAAAATTATTTATTCATTTATTTTTTAGGCATCATTGACCTCTGGTGGTGGGAGTAGGAGGCCCAGCCTTTGCTCCTGTGGAGCTGGTATTGAACCTCCATCCCAGTGGGCCGCAGCCCCGCACACAACCACTACGCCACCGGGGCTCAGCAAGGCTCTTTTAACATCGTTTGTTTCTCCTTTGGACTCTTTTTTAGTTTTTATTATTTTCTGCTTTCTGTTGGAGTGAGGTGTTTTTCTCTTATTTTGTTATTGCTTTTGAGGGTTTGGATTTGATATGATTTTCTTTATATGAGATCCCAGATAGATAAATTCTACAGAGACAAGTACTAGAGTACTTGTTTCTTAGGGTTATGGCAGGGGCCTTGGAGGGAAATGGAGAACGGATAGCCATGAGTATAAAAATGAAGAAAATATTCTACAATTGATTGTTGTAATGGTTGCACAACTTTTGTTTTTAGTATGACCAGTCCTTTCATTTGTATGGCATATGAATTCTATGTCAGTAAAACCGTTAAAAAGAAAAAGCTTCATGAAGTGTAGGTGATTATGATTCCATGCTTCTCCCTTTGAGGTGAACTTTCGTCAAACTCTAAAGTACATTATATAGTGAACCTGAACATTAGCTCATTTAAATGCCTGTACAGAGTGCAATGAATTCTTCAAGCGTGTAAACCTAAACCTAGCCTCTCTCTCTTTCTGATTGGCCCCTTCTGAAAGCAGCCAGTGAGGAGCTGTGTGTGGAGCAGAACAACTGGCCAATTGGGAGCCAGAGCTGCGCAGGGTTCAGCTTGTAAAGGCCTTGGCAAACGCTGGGAAGTGAACACTCTGCCCTGCAGAGAGAGTTCTTCCTGAACCAGAACTAAGTAGCAACTAACAACTAAATATGTTGCCACCATAATTAGGCTTAACAGCAATCATCAAGCCTAAGTGATGTTGAAAGCAGCCTTTTATATTTTAAGTAATTCACCTTTTTGTAATAGCAGATATTTTTTCCCCCTCTTCAAGATAATATGTTTTATCTAAAGTTTCCAGGACTTCCTTTTGGATTTAATATTCTCTTGCTTCCATTAGGCCTGATTATTCTTTGAGGTTGTATCTTAGAATTAAGGTATTGGGGGTTGTCAGGATGCAAACTGAATATGCGTCCGTACTTTTTAATATGAGAATGAGAAAATGTGTTTAAGGTAACTTTGCTACGGAATCCATTAGCACAATGAATGTAGTAATGCTGAGTCAAATCATTATTCCTGTTTTCTTGTTTTGAATTATACATTTGTCTATTTAAGGCATTAGGTTTAAATTGTTGATAAATTACAATATATCACTGTACCAGTGTGATTCAAAAATTAACTTCCATATGCCTGAATGCCTTTGTTATTTACATAATATGTTTCACTGAATTGCTATATTTAATCTGTCAAAACTAGCTTACATAGACTGAGGTAGTATATAGAATTATTTCCTGTTTGTGTTCTGTTCGTAGGGGGAAAAAAAATGAAACCTTTACACTTCACTTTTGGCGTCCTCACAAGATCACGTGAATACTTAAATCATTTCATCTGCTTTTGATAAGACATTATATTTTTCATTCAAACCGAAAACTGCATTCAGTTGCTTTAGAGCAGCAGTTTTCCACCTGTGGGTCATGACCCCTTTGTGAGTCAAACAACCCTTTCATATGAGTCGCCCCATTCATAGCAGTAGCAAATTTATGAAGCAGCAACAAAAATAATTTTATGGTTTGGGAGGGGTGGGGTCAACATAATGTGAAGACTTGTATTTTTTTGGGGGGAGGCGCATCACTGCCTCTGGTGGTCATGGGCGCTACCCAGTGCTGCTCCTGAGAGTCGCCGCTGGATTTGAACTGCCAAGTCCATGGGCCACAGTCCCACACTCAACCACTTACACCACCGGGACTCAGCCCAACAGGAGGACTTGTATTAAAATAGTCACGGGATTAGGAAAGTTGAGAACCACTGCTTTAGGCATTCTAGAAATTGTTTTGTTTGCTTTTATATGTCTAAGAATGTGGTGTTTTGCCATAAAATGATATTTGCTGAATGTATTGATCTATTTTAAAGTGAGTTTTAAAATTCATAATCTAGTATGTGTCAATGAGGAAAGACATGGGGAGAATTTCTCCTTTGACTAGTGAGTATTATTACACTCAGAGATGTATTATGTACATATATATATATATCTTTAATGTCAAATATTCTGTCTCTTCTTCATAACACAATCCAGTAATATAAATCAACATAGTACCATTCTGTGCAGCATGATTATAATCATAAAATGAGTTGTAATATGTTGAAATACAGAGTAAATTTTAAAGAAGTTGCTTCAAAACGAAGACTCCTTGACTGAAGCTTCTGACTGATTTTACTATGAGCGATCCACAGCATCCTCCCTACGGAATGACTTTAGGGAATAAGGTACTCAGCCGCCCACGGTGGTCCGGTGCTGTTCATCACTTCCGCTCGGAGAAGCCCTGTGTCTATCTGCACCAGGCCCAGGCCCAGGTCCAGTGCTTCCTCCGGAGCCCCTTGTCCCAGCCTTTGTGACAATGTATTTCAGTCTCATTCTATTTTGTCAGACTGGTCACTCCTGAAAATATGGGTGATTGAATCGCACCACCCGGGTTTTGAATGTGTTGTCTGCTTCAAATATCGACTTCAGACAGTAGTACGTCAGTGCATGACACCATTTTTAACTCTTTTTACACTAGATCCATGTGTGTCAAAATGTGTAACAGGGAAGTTTTTTTTAATGATCAATGAAAAACTTTTCCGCCATAAAATAGTAAAAAAAACCCTACATATCTATTTATTGCCAACTGATAAATTTCTGTTAGTATGGTTGTAGTCTTAATATCAGCTGAATGAAAATTTTATTTTTAAGAGAGAGATTTGATTTTCCTGAGAGCTTGAAGAAGTTAGGATTTGAGCATGTGCTGTGGCATATGGTGCATTTTCTGTCCTATTTTGTATACCAGCCCATTAAGAAGAGAAAGTGAAGTAAGTAATCTAAAAATAACCCTGCTGTTGGCCTAATTTAACAACAACAAAAAAGTCTTCTGTGCATAAGCAAAGTTCCACATTTTGTCTTCCCTGGTGGAAAATCTCTTAAGCATTTTGCCACCTATTCATGGAACAGCATTACACTTGACATCAGAATCGTAGTCAGGGTGGCTGACATGGGGGTGTGTGGGGGTTGTGTGTTTGTTTCAGTTCACTGTGCTAGCTCTAGTTATAGGAGAAACCTTGTCTCTCCAAGGAGATTCCCCTTATCTGACTTTCACCTTCACTTGACCCTGAAGTCATACATGTACGCACACACCCTTTCCAAAATGCAAGTTCACAAACTCTTAACAAATTTTGTGTTCAGTTTGCACTGTGTTAAAAAAATAAAGATATCAAAATAACCATAAATTGTGTAGCCATATCCTTTAAAAGGTCGTTTTAATTTATGCAACTCATCTTTAGATTGTTTTATCATAGAGTGTCTTAATTATTAATGACCTTTTAAAAATTAAACACATGTAATACATTGTTTTGTAAAGGAATTTGACTCTGGTCTTAATAAATTATGCAGAACCTGGATAAGAATGGGTTCTAGGACATTTCATTGTGTTATACTGAACCCGTACATGGATCAAGAGACAGTTGTTCAAACAGAACAAGGACACACTGCATGGTTTAAAACCATGAAAGGTGTCTGTCTGGGTGTATCCATATTTATTCTTTCCATATGCTGAGCAAATACTTAGAGAACAGGATTACATGAAATAGAATGTGGCATCAGGATTAAAGGGAAGCGTTGTAACAACTTTCCATAGGAAGATGACACAACCTGATAAAGACCTAGGATTGCAGCCTTTGGTATTGCTTACAACTTACTATAGGGATGACCAAATTCCTCACAACGAAGCAGTAGGTAATATCATGAAGAATGGAGAAAAGGTTGAAGTTGTCAAGGATTTTGTGTAGCTTGTATCCACAATCAATGTTCATGGAAGTAGTAGTCAAAAGATGAAAGGATGCATTGCACAGTGTAAATCTGCACATAAGACCACTTAAAATTGTTGAAAAGCAAGGAGATTGCCACGCCTTGCTGTTTTCCATTGCTTCATATGCATGTGAAAATTGGACATTGAATAAAGAATATCAAAAAAAGATTTGAAACCTTTGAACTATGATACTGAAAAAGAATATTGAAAGTACCACGGGCTACCAAAAGAGCCAAGAAATCCATCTTGGAAGAAGTATATCCAGAAAGCTCTCTAAAGACAAGAATGACAAGAATGTCTCACATACTTTAGGCAAATTTTCAGGAGAGACCAGTCCCCGGAGAAGTACATTATGTGTACGTTATGCTTGATAAAGTAGAGTGGCAGCTAAAAAGAGGAAGGCCCTTGGGATGGACTGATATAAGGCTTTGTTATCCCTAGTCTCACTGTGTTAGGCAGGGTTCTCTAGAGAAATGAAAAAACAATCACAATCAATGTTCACGGAAGCAGTATTCAAAAGATCAAAGGATGCATTGCACCGGTAAATCCTCGCATAAGGCCAATTAAAAGTATTAAAAAGCAAGGAGGTTGCCACACTTTGCTGTTTTCCATTGCTTCATATGCATGTGAAAATTTGACTTTGAATAAAAGATACCAAATTTGAACTATGATACTGGAGAAGAATCTTGAAAGTACCATGGGATTAACTATATATATATGGCTATGTTTATACGGTGACAAGGAATATAACAGTTAATTAGTCCACACAGCAGTATAGAAGGGCTAAGTTTAATTCACTTCTGTTGTACAGTTCATATACTGGAAGTCCTTCAATTCATGTAGGCTGTCCCATCCAAGGTCAAGGAAGCAGACCATGGAGTCCTCCCTTGGGCAAGTCAAGCGGCATCTTCCCACAGTCAGCAAGCAGCAGAGTTGGTCACCAGCAGTGGGTATCTCTGGAGATTTGTGAAGTAGGCCAGGATGGGATATCTAAAGAAAGCAGTGCAAGGAGACAGGATCCACCAGCCTCAAGTTCAAGCGATGTATGCCCTAGCAGCATGTCAAAGCAGGTCTTGCAGGAGCCTCAAGCTCTGGCAACACGATCGATGGGCTGATCTAGCCCAGAGGTAGTGTAGCTCACAGGTGGAGGCATAGAACTAGATAGAGCAGCAGCATGCACTCTCCAATCACTAGAGAGCAAAAGAGGGGGGTGGTCTTGGCAGAGCCATTAATCTCTTTGCACTCCAATCAAACAATGACCTGATTAATCCCACATGTTCCTATTGGCCAGGTTGGTACAATAAACGTACCTATCACACTATGAGCTGGAATAGACATAATGCTACCTAACAACAATAAAGCATTGATTCAATATTTACCTTCTCTTGGGTGAGTTGTGTGTTACCATTTTGTTAGTGGTATCAGTTGTGTTTTAGATGAATATTTTAATACTTTGTAGCATCGTCTCATCTTGTGAATTGGAATATTTGCTGTAAAAATCAGACATTAACCAAGCTATTTCTCACTTTAATACTCAGAACACTTTGTGTACACATGGTATTGATTAAAAGTACAGGGTGACTCCAGAACCCGGTGTGGGGTATCAGCAGTGAAAGGAAGCATTTTATTTTTCCTATTGGGAAAAAGAACCAGCCCTCGTGTATTTAAAGACATTTTCACTTATAATCAAAGGGACTTTCTCCCCCCCTTCCTTAAGAGATATATGAGTTTAAGAGTGAGCATTTGCTGTGGCATATGGTGCATTTAAAATTTTAAAATACTTTGGAATCTTTCATAGGCATTCATTCACTGATCATGTTGGACTAGTAGGAGCTTAAAGTATCGGATACTTTAATCTTAAAAATATGATGTATAGAGCTGATAGGAAAGAATTTTTTTAAAAAGTCGCATTATTCAATAGTCAATGCATTGGGACATGCCTAAGTAGCTGTCATGGTAGGGAGCCGTTGTCCTAGCTAGCTACCTTAACAGCTTGCCATTAATCATGGTTTCCAGTATTCACGACCTTCAGAAGTTTCAGGTTTGGTCAATAGGCCCTAAGCAGTTGGCATGGAAGTAGAGAGTTGGGAAATGCTTAAGCCTTGGGGTTTGCATTCTCTGAATGCGGCTGTGCCCGTGGTCGAACTTCCTTGAATTGGAAAGAGTGTGTGGAGAGACAGTCACCTTCTGGCGCAGTGGACTCGGCGAGCTCTGCCCTGAATGGACTCACTTAGTAAATGCACTTGCCCAAGTGAGTGCAGACCAGATCAGGGGAAGAAGCACGCAGCCTACCGAATTGGAAGAAATAATTATTGTTTTCAGTCACTAAATATGGGGGTGACCTGGTGTGCAGCAGCAGATAAAGGATACAGAAACATCTCCAGATGCAGGACTTGTTTTGAAAATCACCCCCTCCACCCCCACCCCCCACTATCTACAAAAGCACTGTATCTGGCTGCGGTGAGTTTAATGTTCTTTTCATGATTATTGCCATAAAACAACTTTAAAAAAATTATCTGGTATGAGGAAGTGTTTTCATGTAGGGGCAGTAGTTACAACATTTGGCATGCTTTGGTGAGCTGTGTAGGAGGACTCTTCACTGGCCATTGTGGGTGAGAAACTAGATCTTCATGGGAGCAACTTACCCTAAGAAGAGAAAGGTTTCAGGGCTGCATACCTTCCTCGAGGAATAGGTTGTTTTGTTCTTTCTTTCCACTGGGCTCTTAGTGGACTCATGACAACCCCACTGTACCACCAAGAAGGACGAGCTAAGGAGCTGAGCGTACCCTCGGGGATAAATGTCTCTGTGACAATGCTGAGCATCCTCGGGTGGGGGAAGATGGATTACTTATGTCTAACAGTGTGACACAATGGGAATGGAGATGGTCCCCCACCCCACTTCAAGATGCCTTTTGAATGAAATTGGAAGGCAAAACTCAAGAGTAATCACAGATTGAAAATCCAGGAGCAGAAACAAATTGAGCAAGGCCAGAAGCAATTCTACCATTACAACAAAGAGGGTAGGGACAGGAATGAGACGCCAGCACCCCAGACAGTTTATACCTGTTTCCAGGAAGTCCTCCATGCAGCCTACAGAGGCATGTGATCATCTTCTGGAGTAGAGAGTGGAAGGTGTCCTGTCAAGGTTGTAGGAATATCTGGGATCTTCCTGGGAGGCTCTTGAAGGAAGCTGTAGGAGCCCGGAGCCCTGGTAGCTCAGTGGCTATGTTTTGGCTGATAACTGCAAGGTCATCCGTTTGAAACCACCAACAGCTCCACAGAGCTTCTACACCTGTAAAGAGTCACAGCCTTGAAAACTCATGGGTCAGTTCTCCACCGTCCTCTGTGGTTGCTGCATCATCTCCATGGCAGGGAGTCTTTGGGTTCGGTTTGTTTGGGTAGGTGCCCTGGGAGCATTGCAGTGATGTGCTCAGCTACTAACCAGAGTGTCAGTGGTGTGAGCCCACCAGCCACTCTGTGGGAGAAATGTGGCACTTTGCTTCCAGAAAGATTAAAGCCCAGCAAGCCCTATGGGGCCATTCCTTCATTCTCCAGTGTCACCAAGAGTTGGAGTTGGTTCAGTGGCAGTGGGTGGGACCGACAGCCATTTGCACTGTTACTTATTTGACTCCTTTACTGCCCCAGCCCGATGCAGCCTAGCAGATTATGAATTAGACAAGGAGTCTTCTAAAAGTTTGTGGGGAAATCCCATTAACTTTTAACATACTTTTTTCCCCCCAAAGTTTTTTTGAAGGCTTCTCATATTTGTACACATTGAATCCATTCTTCTTGTGTTATCTTTAAGAACTAACAGAACTTCAAGGACTGAAAGGATAAGTCTCAGTCTTTCTTCCATCTTGAGTGGACTGTGCTATTTGGGGGGCATTGACTGGTCCCTCATCAGAGATTGAGTCTTGACTGTGTAAGAATTACAGGGTAAGGGACAGTTCAGATTCAACATTTTAGAAGACAAAATAATTTTCAAGAAGCCTTCAGAGTTATTCAATCTATCTAGGTGAATGGTGTTCAAGGACCTAATCAAATGAAGGTGTCTAAAAAGTAGGAAATTAAAAAGACTACATTTGAAATTGAGCACAATTGACCCATAAGGACAAAAAAGCAAAACAAGAAAACACAGTAGGTGAAGAACCAGGGGGCGCCTGCCACCCCACACAAAGCCAGTGTTTAATTAGCAGTGAGTTAGACTTGATCAATGCTTGTCTAGAGTTAATCCAGGGACAAATGAGAACCCCAACAGGATTGTTATTTGACAAATTGCAATTACGGTCACACTCAAAGTCATGTGAGCAAGCAGGTGAAAACTGTCAAGCTTATGCTAAGGAAAACTTCCAGGGAAGAATGTGGTCCTGCTGCATTCCTGTGAGTTTCATGTATGTTCTGTTTCATTCCACATAGGATTGTAGAGAATTATAATAGGACCCTCCAGGGAGTTAAGAAAAAAGTCAAGAGAAGAACATGAAAATGGAGGAATTTCTGATTCAGTATAGAAAGTTAAAGACATCAAGATCTGTACTACATCTCCTGATTTGTCTCCTAGGTTTCCTGGATCCCGAAACAACTACTTTCATCGAGTAGCTTCAAACTCATATTAACCCTATATAGAGTCACTATCAGTTTCTAGCTAGGGCAAGCAAAGTGGGATATGAGAGGATTATGAAAATTGGTGCTTCCTGAAAGTTTGCAATAGATGAGGGAACTCTGAAAGTTCATTGAAAAACTTTTTCTTTCAGTTCCAGTGTTCCATGAACTTGTAAAAATGTATATTGAACTTTATTTAGTCTTTAAAACCACCTTTTCCATAATACAGATTCTATGAAGCTACATGATATCCGCTTTTTTAAAGAAAGAAGGAAGAACAACATTCTTCAGAAAAATTTCAGCACACTCTCCAGACTAACAATTTCCTGAGCTTAGTATAGTTCTTCTTCACAAATAAGTTTCTTCATATATTTTCCTTTTAAATCAATGTATTCTAAAATATAACCGAATATGTATGTCTTCAGGAAAAAAAGTTTGTATATATTTTCTGTTACATCCCGGTGGGGCTTGTCAGACTTTCTGTTAATCTCGTTATTCAAGCTCCTCAATCTGTTTAGTTCTGGCTAAGAGGGATAAGTAACATGCTAGACTCATAAGAAAGGAGACAGTATTCCAAACTGTGATCATGCACTTTAGTCAGACAACCAGAAACCCAAACTCAATGCCATTCAGCACATTCTCAGTAAAAAAAATCCCCAAATTCACAGCCAATGAGTTGATTAAGACTCAAAAACTCTGTAGGGCAGAAGACAAATGCTTCTGTGGGTTTCTGAGACTGTAACTCTGCATAGGACCTCTGGGATTCACCTATCTGCTGTCAATTTGAGGATTACATTTGTAGGGGTGGAGTCTACCCTGTCAATCAGGAGACAGCCAATGAGACCCATTGTGGACATGCTTTTCTCTTGAAAATTCTGGGAGATGTGGTAATTCCTTCTTGGAGACACACACACACACACACACACACAGTCTCAGTTCACATCCTTGGAGACTATCTATGGACATACTCCCTGGGAGACATTGAAGCTGGCAAGACACACAGCAGCATGCTGATAGACCCTGAGTCCCGGAAACTGAAGGAGCCACGAGGAGACCCCTGCCTGCACGGAGATGCTTTTACTTCCACTAAGTACACAAGAATTTGCACCCACTGACCTGTGATTGTCCTAGTGTTATTGCATGTGTTTCATGAGTCTGAAGAGGACTTTATAGATTGGTATTGGACATATGGCCTAATATCAGACTTATGACCTTGGACTGGACTGGGCCAGGATGTTTTCTCAGAGTTCGATTGCTCTTGTATATAACCTCTTTCTTACACACATATGCATGCTTATGAATTCGTTTCTCTAGTCTACCCGGACTAATACAGGATCAAACAGCCTTTCCCCCTTTGAAGCAGAACTCCTGATCTTGTGATTAGTAGCTCAATATGCAGACTTCTATACCACGAGAGCTCCTCAGATAAAGGTGAAGTGTAGAGAAATGGCAAATGTAAAACAAGTAACTGATTCAAAACTGGTAGGGAAAGTCAACACCATGTGATGTTCAGTGGCCGCTTGAAAAGAGGCCACTGAGGTTGACACCGTACTTGACTCGATAGCTGAAAAGTTGAATTGAGTAAAATTCATGGGGAGTTGATTTGTCCAAAACTGAAGGTTGTAACAACTATAGAAAACCCAATATATTGGAATCCTTAATTTTTGGAACCCTTAATCCTACCAACCAAACTTTAAGGACTCTTCCCATTCTAAAAGTAACATGTCCTGCTGAGTGGCTTGTGTCTATATCATTATCCTTGTAGCTCATGCTATTTCACTGTTTGATGTCTTGGCATGCTGTACCTTGGCACTCTGACCAGAAGATATATTGGTAAGCCATTTCCCTAATCTAGGACAAAATGGAATGATAGGTAAGAAAGGGTTATCAAAACTTCTACCAAGATGATAGCTTATAATTAAGACAAAATAATTGGGGCAGGCCCTAGTAATCCTGTGGTTTCCTCCTCATTTGCCAACCCAAAGGTCAGTGGTTTGGACAGAAAAATCCCATTGATGGGCTTCCCAAAGATTTTAGCTTGGGAAGCTTGAAGAGACAGTTCTAGTCTGTCCTGTAGGGGTGTGGTGAGTTGGGATCCATTTGTCAGGAGTGGCAGTGCATACCAGAAAGAAGGGGACCTTTCAATTGAAGAGCCACCTGCTGTTGCAGGTCCGAGTTACCAAATATAGATATGGAAAGTCTTAAAGGCTATACTGGATAATCCCTAACTGCTTCACATTAACACTTGTGATGAAAGGAATTAGCATCTAGAAAAGGAACCTGCTGAAGGATGCACTTGATGCTCTGCCTGAGCAGAAAGGTGGTAGGCTCCTCTGGCAATATGTACTTTGCATTTGACTGGCTTGAATGCTCTGGCAGGAGCTTGACTACGGAATCTCTGACAGCCACTTTTTTGAGTATCAAGGATGTCATCCCCACCAGGTTTCTTACCTATTGATTGTGCCTGTGGCTGTTGCTCAGTCCAATGTCATGTCCTCCTAATTTGTGGCACAAAAGAGGTTGCCTTTGTTTCTTCCTCTTGCCTGCTAAGACTGTTGGTGGTATGGGGACTCTTCCCAAGCCTGGATAGTGTACCTATTTAACAAGGTACACAGATGTAGTACATGCAGATGCCACTTGAAAAGTGAGGCATATGGGGAGTGGGGCTGGGATACGAATGTGTTGCTCTCATCTTTTTCCTGGTAAGAAATTTCTTGGAGAGTCATGCAGGGCTGGGCTGAGGAAGAGCCATAGTCTGGAAAGATGAGAGACGTGTAAGAGAGACAACTGCTCCCTTTTTCTGATTTAAATATGTTTTATTTTAGCCCTTATCTGGGCCTCCCTTTTGTTGGTCATAATAAAGACAATGTTATAGAAATAATAAGTGTAATGAAGGAATGAAAATGGTAAAAGAACGTTATGAAAATTATAATTTTATGAAATTTACAAGTGGAAGAAAACACTGGGAAATATTAAAGACATTTAAAGTGATAGTGTGGTACTTACATATTATGTGGTCAATTTGAGACTTTGGAGTGAAGGTGTGGAGTTTACCCTGTCAAACAGATTGCAGCTTGATGACCTCATTTGGAGGTGCTAAGGAGACAAAAAGTTCACTGGTGGTAGGACACTTGTCACTTCCTATGAGACAATCCTTTGGAGAAGACACATGAAGCCATGGTAGAGACCTGTAGGAGTCACATGGAGACCCTTCCAGTGCTAAGATGCTTTCACTGCCACTGGATCAACAAGATTTTGTACTTGTTTGGACTGGGCTGCGATTGTCCTGCATTCAGCATCATTGCATGTGTTTCGTGAGTCTGGAGATTTCATAGATTAGTATCAAACATATGGACTAAATTTGAATTTATCACTTGACTTGGACTGTGTTGGGATGTTTTCTCAATATTCAATTGCTCTTGCACAAAAAGCTCTTTCTTACAAACATATGAGTGTCTATGAATTTGTTTCTCTAATCCACCCAGACTAACACAGGTTGCTATGAAGACGTTCAAAATTGTAATGATAAATGAGAACAAAAGGGAGAAACAAATGCAATCCAGCAAATAAGGTTAATAAAAATGGAAAAAAATAAAAAGATAATGCTTAAAAATTATAAGAAACACCTAAGTTAGGGAAGGGGGCACAAGATAAAATGAAACACAAAATATTAAGGTAGATAGATGATACTATTATTGGATAATTACGATTCAGAATTAGTATAGAAGGAAAGGGGATCGAGGAGATACAAGGTATCCAGGAGATGCGTGATTGCTGTAGGACAATTATGCCCCTGGAAAGTCTCAGTTTCTCCTGAGCTTCCATTCCTCAGGGTACCTGCCTCTTTCCATGCCGCATGCGGTGTTTCAAGTGTGAAAATGAGGTGGTTTGCTTATTTATTTATTTTGGAAGTACTCTTGGAAGCTGGGCAGGCATTTTGTGAGTGTGTGAGTGTGATGTTTTCCTTGTCTCGTTTTTTTTTTTTTTTTTAAACAGGGCTTCAAATAGGTGCTTTCTCATGTATCCTCCTGTTAACAATTTGCATTTCCACCTCAGATACCCTGAATCAAAATCTACATATTAATAAGCTCTCCAGGTGATTTTTCTAGATCTCCAGGCCAGTCTTAGTATACAGATGAGCTCTTGTTTAAATGTAGGCTCTGACTCAGTGTTTCTGAAGTATAAATGCAAATTTTCAGTTGAGGGTCCAGTCAGAAGGAACTGGTTGAAAGTCCTGGTTTAATCCCCCTACCCCAGGAGTGCGGGTAGCACTGTCAGATAAACACTGTGTGGCTAACGGCCAGGGTGTGTATTTCAAACACGTCAGCCTCTTCTCTGGAGAAAGATGAGGTTGCCTGCTCTGCTCCTGGCAAGATTTACAGTCTGGGGGTCCCTAAGGAACAGAGGTCTGTTTTGCCCTGTAGAGTAGAAATGATTTGGAATAGACTCTATTGCGGTAGGCTTGGTTTGGTTTGTATATTCTATAGGTTCCCAAGCTTATTTGGCCTATCTTCCCCTTTTCAAAGTAATAATAAAAAAAGATACCTAAGTGCCACTCTGACAATTAAAAGTGTTTGTACTAGAACCCATAATCCAGGAGAAAGTGCAAGCATCTGATTTTGTAGCTGAGCTGAATCAATCCAGGACCCAGTATTCTGAGAATCGATTTCAACAGGTATTTCAAAATCACTACAGCTCTTTCCCAAAACCTAACATGCAAAAATAATTTTATGGTCCCAAGGGAAAGTTTATTCTTTGTGTAAGAAATGTAAATTTGGGGCTGAGCTCCGGTGGCATAGTGGGTGTGTGCGGGACTGCGGCCCACTGGGATGGAGGTTCAATTCCCGCTCACAAGAGCAAAGGCTGGCCTCCTACTCCCACCACCAGAGGGCAGTGATGCCTAAAAAAAAATGTAAATTTGGGGGATGACCATCTATAGTCTATTAACAAAGAATTTTAATAATGTCTTGTGAAAGTTTACAGTGTTTATTATATCTAGTGCTTTATGACATCTTTATAGTAACCTGGTGGACAAAGTGTTTCAGAGATTCTGAGGATTTGATATATAAGCCAAGATATTAGCCATGTAGGCCTGGAATTTTTTATTCCAAGTTCTCTTTGTGCTACACAACAATGAAGGCTAATAAGTTGATTTCAGTCACTGAGAACGTATAGGGCAGACTATCACTATTCCTTAGGGTTTCTGATACTGTAAATGTTTGTGGAAGTAGACAAAAGACAGCCTCAACATCCTCCGCTGCCACCCCCATGTAACACACATACTCCTTACTGGTTTTACTGGATTTATCATACCCAATCAAGTATAGTGTGCAGACTGGTGCATAGGCTTTTTGTCATCATATCTGACATTTATTTATTTTTCTAGTTTATTTGGGGGGAGGGGAATTACTGCCCTCTGTTGGTCATGGGAGCTACCCAGCCTTGTTCCTGGAAAGCTGCTGCTGGATTTGAACCACCAAACCCATGAGCTGCAGTCCCATACTCAAACACTACACCACTGGGGCTCAGCCCTATTTTTCTAGTTTAAATAAACCATTTTATTTAAACCATTTTATTCTTACAACTCTTTATTTTTTATGGTTTAAATAAACCATTTTATTCTTACAACTCTTTATTTTTTTTATTTATTTTTTATTTTTAGGCATCACTGCCCTCGGGTGGTGGGAGTAGGAGGCCCAGCCTTTGCTCCTGGGAGCCAGAATCTAACCTCCATCCCAGTGGGCCGCAGTCCCGTGCACAACCACTACGCCACTGGGGCTCAGCCTCTTACAACTCTTATAGCTATCCACATATCATTTGTATCAAGCACATTTGTACATAGGCTGCCATCTTCATTTTAAAAAACATTTCCTTTCACTTTCAGACTTTGGTATCAGCTCTGCTTTTTTACCTCCCTCCTCTACCCTCCCACCCTCATGAATCCTTGATAAATAATAAATTATTATGAATTTTGTGTCTTACACTGTACACTGTCACCCTTTACCCATGTTTCTATTATTGGTCCTTCTTGGGGATTGGTGGTATTATACATACATCATTATAATTGGTTCCTCCTCCACCACCCCCCTCCCCATTCACCCTATCCTCAAGGCATCGCTACTCTTACTATTGTTTCTTAGGGGTTTATCTGTCCTGGATTCCTTGTGTCCAGATGCTTTATCTGCACCAGTGAGTTGGGGTCATGATAATGGGGGTGGGGGGATGGAGAAAGCATTAAAGAACTAGAGGAATGCTATGTGTTTTGTTTGTACTATATAGCATCCTGGCTGACTTGTCCCTTCCTTTTGACCCTTCTGTGAGGATATTTCCAGTTGTCTACAGATAGAGAGAGGGGAGACAAGATGGTTTTTGCTAACAATTCTAAGCCCGCTCATTTGCATTGATATGATTGTTTTGGGTCTCTTGATGTCTGCTACCATCCCATTGACCACTTGTGATCACAGGTTGGTGTGCTTCTTCCATGTGGGCTTTTTTTCTTCCCTGCTAGATGGCTGCTTGTTTAACTTTAGGCCTTTAATACCCTAGATGGTATATCTTGTAATAGCCAGGTACCAACAGCTTTCTTCACCTCATTTGCTTATGTACCCATTTTGACTTCAGCAATTGCTTTGGAGAGGTAAGCAGCACAGAGTGCCAGGTTATTAGAAAAAGTGTTCTTGCTGTGAGGAAGGACTGAAGTAGAGGCTCAAGGTCCACCTGCTACCTTGATAATTAATACATATAGATATGTATATAGACCTGTATCCCCACCGTTAACTATTAATATACTTATACACATACCTGTCTCTATTTATATCTCTACAAATGTCTTTTGCCTCGCAGTTCTTTCCACTGTTTCCTTTTGCTTCCCTCCTCTCCTCCAGTATGTTCGACCTTCATTTGGCTCTCTGTACTTCCTTTTAGCCACACTGCACTTGATCAAACCCCAACGTGCTTTCTACACCTTCCTCACCATTTATTTTAAATCTCTTTTTTTTTTCTTGTCCCAGGGTTTGTTGTTTCTCCCCTCTATTTCTCCCACCTCTCTCTCTTTCTCTCTCTCCTGCCCCTCCTGGAACCATTGTTTTCTCCTCAGGATTGTTTATCCTGGGTGTGTGTGTGTGTGTGTGTGTGTGTGTAGAAATAAAATAAAGGACTTATAAATAGTTCCAGGTCTGTCTGCTGACCCTTATGAATATGTTCTGATCTAGTCTGATGAGGTGCCAAGCCCTGCCCTCTGAGGCTGAAGTCTATTTTGGAGATTCCTCGGGGATTTCATTGCTTTGCTCCCCTCTCTGCTCAATTACACTCCCTTCATATTTTGCTCCAGGGTGTGGGGGTCAGAACAACATACGGAAGAGGAAAGACATCAAATGTATTCATCTGGGGAATGAAGAGGTGAGACTCTTGTTATTCACAGATAATATGATGTTATCTACGGAAAATCCCAAAAGCTCCACAAGAGGAGTGCTAGAAGCAATAGAAGAAAATGCAGAGAGGCAGGATACAAGATCAACAAACAGAAATCTATTAAACTGCTATATATAGAGTAGATGAGACCACGGGAGAAGAGATTAAAAAAAGGGAGTACCCTACACAATAGCCAAGCACAAGTGAAAATACCTAAGGACATAACTAACCCCAAACACAGAATTTATATGAGTAAAACTACAGAGCCCTATTATAAGAAATCAAGAGTGACCTCCACAAATTGAAGAATATCCCATGCTAGCAGATTGGAAGACTTCAGATAATAAAGATATCAGTCCTGTGTGAAATACTATATAAGTTTGACACTGTCCCGATACAAACACCAACACCTTTCTTCAAAGAATTGGAAAAACTGTCTACCAACATCATATGGAGAAGCCCAGAATTAGCAGACAACTCCTCAAGAACTCCTCACAAAGTCGAAGGGCTTCCTTGACTACAGAACTTGTTATGCAGCCACAGTGGTTAAAATAGCATGGTTGATATAATGACAGATATTTAGACTAATGGAAAAGAACTGAAAGTCAAGAAATGACATCATCAGCATGCAGACAACTGATGTTTGATAAGGCCTCAGAAAATATCACATGGGAAGTGTATGCTCTCTTTCAACAAGTGGAGATGGAAAATTGGATAGCTACCTGCAGAAAGATGAAGCCAGGCCCTTCTCTCACTACATGTACAAGAATAAACTCAAGGTAGATCATCGACCTGAGGTAAAACCCCAAATGCCCCGAGGTGGTATCAGACTTCTCTGATTTCACAATTCCATCTTCCACAACTTAGTTTTTACAATCACAAGTAGCCCTGTAACAGTCACTCATCAAGAGAAAAGAGAATCAACCCAACCTGTATGCTCCCACCCAGTCATTGGGTGGGCCTCATAAAGACTATGGATGGAAGAAGTATCTCAAGCCATTCCACTGAACCAGCAGGACTCTAGCTTTCTACCAATGTCTCTTACATTTTCTGAACTCCTGAATTTAAAAGCAACAGTGGGTTAAAGCCTGGGTAGTTTCTAGTTACTTACTATCTCTTGGGTGCATAATGATTGAGTATTTTGTAACATTTATGAACAAGAATGGCAAAAGACAAGTAACTAAATTCCAATATAAATTATACTTATTCTAGATTATGAATAGACTTATTGGGGATTTATGCCACATTATGTTCTTTTTATTTATTTATTTTATTTTTTATTTTTAGGCATCATTGCCCTCAGGTGGTGGGAGTAGGAGGCTCAGCCTTTGCTCCTGGGAGCTGGAATTGAACCTCCTTCCAAGTGGGCCGCAGTCCCGCACACAACCACTGCGCCACCAGGGCTAAGCCCACATTATGTTCTTATATGCAATTTCTTATTGTGTATGAAGTTTGTTGTCATTAAACCATGATTTTCTGAAAAGGAAATAATAATGGTTTTCAAAATTACTAAAGCTAGAAAAAGTACAGTGATTCAGTTAAGCACAGACAAGTATGTAAATGACTGTTTATATAGCTGTGTAGAGGTTTTTTGACTATCCTTTTTCCCTACATAGAAAGAATCAAGTTTTGAAAAGATCTTGATAGGATAAAGTTTTTTTAAAAATAGAAGATTTATTTAACTGTGATCCATGTGAAAGTTCTCTATGGATGGGAACTTAACAGTAATCTGTGTTGTCCATAGGTTTTCATTGACTTGATCGCAGTGAGTTTTATGATACCCCCTTCTGTTGCCAGGATTCTAAGTCATGGGGACCCTGCAGGACAGAGTCGAACTGCTCCTACAATCTTCTGAAGCTGTCAGTCTTTACGGGAGCACAAAGCCTCTTCTTTTCCCCATGGAGTGGGTGACTGATAGTTTTGAACTGCTGACCTTACGGTTAGTAGTACCATGTGTAACCATATCTAAGCACAACGTCTCCTTCATTGATTGTTTAGGTAAATCAATCCAATTTTACTGGGTGCTAGAGACCTTGAGACCCATATGTTACTCTATCCTAAGGATGTGGGAGACCAGAAATGAAGAACTTACTTCACGATACCCTGAGTGCAGTTCAGAGGATACTGAAGGAAGACAGTGAAGGGGCAGCTATTTCAGAATGGGGCCATAGAAAGCAGGGAGGCTTCCCAGAGGAGAACTCTGGATTGTTCCAGCCAGGGTGGCTCAAGTGCAGATGCTTGGAAATGAGAGTTGTTCTGGCTCCTTAGAGCCATGCATCTCAAAGAGAATGCCTTCTGATGAGCAAGGAGAGCCCCATCTTGGGACTTAAACTAATCCTCCAATACAAGTCCTATCTTTGACTCTGGCGAGTGAAAAAAATATTCATAGGCTTTCACTTTCCTGAACAATTAATTAATGACTGCTTACTAATAACCTCTTAGTTCATTATTAAGGCATACTAAATATAGCATTCATAAACAAAACCCTGCTCATCACTGAGTCTACAGAGTCTACCCACCATGAAATCGTGGGTATGTTGTGAAACTCCAACTGCTCATGCTTCCAAACAAGTAGCTGAAATTATCAGCTTCTCCCGGCAGAATGTTTATCAGTTTATCAACTCGAATATTTTTGATTGGTCCTGATTTTAAAATGCTAATGTGGTGTTGGTAGCTGTGGTGGCTCGGTGGTTAAGTGCTTTGCTGCTAACTTAAAAGTCAGCAGTTGGAATTGACCAGTGGAGAAAACAGTGAGAGTTGGCTTTCAGAAGGATTGCTGGGCTGGGAACCCTGAGCTTTGCTCTATTCCGACCAGTAGAAGAGCTGTTAGAATGGCCTTAATGGCAACATATTTTGTCCTGTATTATAAGAGATCAATTTATCGTCATTTTGTTCCTTGCATGATGGGACTGCTTTCTGAAAGAATTTAGTAATTTCTCTTTGCATCCACAGAACTTAAGCTCAGGTGTGTCTTAGAGATGGGAAATGGTGAGCCCTGAATCAGTTCTTTACCAAGACTTCTCAAATCGTGGCATGCATTGGAATCACCCAGAGGGAGAATGATAAAAATAGCACAGGCCAGGGAGAGAGGAAGGAGCTGACAATAATGATGATAATAGCTAACATTTATTGCGCGCTCACTTTGGACTGAGCATGCTGTGAAGCACTTTTATGTCCATACGTTCGTTTTATTCTCACAGATGCTCTTGGAGGGGGTGTTGCTTTTTAATCACCATTTCACAGATGAGAAAACTGAGTCACATAAAGTCTAGGCTATTCATCTAAGGCCACACAATGGATGTGAGAAGAGCAATAAATTACAATTCAGCTGTTTGACTGAGAGCTCAGAGTATTAACTGCACACAAAGATGGATGAATTTGATGATCCCCTAACTCATTACAGATGAGAGGGAGAAAAGTTGAGGTGGTAAGACACTGAGTTATTCACTGTGGTATAAGAATCAGGGGATGAGGCATTTATTTTGGTATGTGTTGAAGTGGGAAAATGCAGAGTAATGGAGGGGATAAATTGCATTTTGGACATTGTGAAGATCTTTAGATGAAAGTGGAATAGATAAAAGTGAAGGTCTCTAGACATGGATAGATAAATGGGGTTGGAGCCATGAAAGTGTTGAATATAAATTTATAAAACATAGTGGCTAGATTATCAAAGAGGATGTGTTGTCAAGTGACTAAACTATATATGTAACCTGGCATTCAGTATTCACATTTTAATTGAAACAAAAGTTTAGCCAAAGGTGACTCTTACGTGAAAGGATTAAAAAATAGCATAGTAAGAAGAATGGAATAAGAGACTGGATGGTTCACGGTAGAGATAAGAGACCTGAAAAAGTTTATAGTCCATATAGTTCATTTTAAAGAAAATGCATGAATAGATTTACTTTATGCAGGTACAGACTAGATAGCCATTATCTGGATCAAATAGGACTTGTGTTGCTATAAATTCAGAACAAAAGTTGCTTCTTAGGTCATGAATATCCATGTAAATAAATATTGACTAATCGACCAGAACTAGAAGGCTCCTTGGCAAGGATATTTGTGAGATGGTTTCTGTTCTGTGCGACATAGGAAAAGGAAACCTGTGAAATTGCAAAAGCCAAAACCTGTGTTAGGCAGAAACCTGGCAGAGGAGGAAAACACAATGATTGCCCACTGTGACGAGCAAGAGAAGATGGGTAAGAATGCCCTCTGCCACAGGCAGCATGTTTGGAGACCCAGAAACACAGCGCAGTCCCACTGAGTTCCGGCTCTCGAAGGTTTTACTGGAATCGCAAATTCTAGGTGGATTTTGAATTTGTTTTTAATGTTTAATTTGATTTTTGTGTTCATCAGACCATTCTGAGTTTTCTTTATAAAACTTGAAGTCAACAAAAAACATTTTCCTTGACATACAAAGCACATAAGCTAGTCTCACCTCAGGTAATATTAATAGGAATTTTTAAGTAAGGATTTTCTTTAAATATTAATTCAGGTCCCAGTACTGCTTTAGTTGTTTTTGTAGAATGAAATTGTTTAGTTGCAGAAATGATTTGCCATATCACTGATTCCAAACAAAGATAGTGAAGTACTTAATTTCACTTAGAGGCAAATGTCAAATTAAAGTGTCCTTTCTCATTACTGAATTGATGGTCTTCCTGTGCACGTGCTCTCTCAGCCACCGGGAATTCTGTTAGCAGCAATGAAATACAGCCTTCAGAGTGTACAGCCCAGGATAGATACTGTAAATTCCTGGTCTTGCTCTTCCATTGATCTGGTTTGCCATATGGGAATCCTGTTCAGCTGATCTTTATTTCCTGAGTCAGAAATTCTGTTTTACCCATCTTTGGGGCTTTCAGCAGCTATTCTCCGTGGGCTGTCAGGTATCACACATGAAAGAGAAGGTTCAAAGGCATAGAAAGAAGGTTTGGGGATGAAATGTTTACACTGCATTAAGAAAAAAATTACAAACATTTCCTAAGCTGGTAGTTCAGGATGAAAGCCTCACAGACCTGAGATCTTTTTATACCTGCCAGTTTAAGTAACACTTAAATACACATAATTTTGAAGGAGTGGCACGACATGCCTTAATTGTTCATTTGATATAGAAATCACTTGTTTGCAGATGATTTTCCAGTAAGCATAAAACTAACAAGACTGTGATTAACATTGAGCAGTTTTTCATGGTTTTATCACAGGTTCACTTGCCTGTTTTTGTTCTGCTTTGTTTTGCAAGTGACAATTACTAGCATTGAAGCAAAGTTTACAATTAAAATAAAAAAATCATTGTTACTGGACATTTTATAATATGCTATCTCTGAGTCTTTGTCACTTCTTTGTGTCCTTAACTCCATAGGGTTTTTTTTTTTGACTTATAATAATAAAGTGTGTTGATCTTTAGGACACTTGTCATCAAAATGCCCCCCCCCCTCCACCGTCCCCACCAAAAGCCAACTAGTAGAAATTTATTAATTGTTTGAAATGGATATTTTAATTGTAAAAACTTTCATCATCAGCAGTTGCATGATCTTGTGGTAACTGCTAATGTGCAAGAAGCTGTTTGAAGATGATCTTTCAGTTCTCAGGGGTCAGTTTCGCATATAAATCTTCTAAATGTGGATGGACAATTGTGCTCCTTCTCTCAGATTTGTGTACAAACAAAATACTCAGTATTGAATATGGAAGTTTGCTAAGGTCTTATATTTATTCTGAACTATAAAAGTGTTTGTAAAATACCTTAAAAGGCATTATAAAGTAAGCATTTGATTTTTCTATCATACACAGCATGTTGCTATTAAACAAATTTTTGACATGTTAAGCTATAACAGAATCCATGCTTCTCTGAAGTTTATATACATTGAAAGTCTTTTTGACAAGATGAACTTGGTCTTTTGCATGGAATTGTGGGGGGATTTACAAACTGAGTATACATACTTAGTGGCTGATTTATCAAAACATTCCTAACTTGATTTTCCTTTTATGGACTTTTCTTTGAATTTTTATATCAAATAATGTGTGTTTGTTTATTTTGTGTGTAAAACTTGTGAAATGTAAACATATCCTGTAACCATAATCAAAGTGGTTATTTGGAGATTGGTTCCTAGTACATACAATGTATAAGGCCAAGATCACTGGCAAGTGCATCGACAGTCCATCCTCCTTTACCCCGACCTATAAATATCATCATGATGGTTGCTCAACCTTGGGTCATCTTGATTTTCAGCCCTACTTGCGAATCTTCACTGTTATGTTTCAGAGGCAGTGAACAGAGTGTGTGGTCTGCCTGTGAAAGACATTTTCAAAACAGGATACACTCTCCCTGTCATTACTATCATGTCCATCATGCACATCATCATTATCTTCTGTGCTGAGAGATTTACAGTCATAATTGTTATAATTCACGATTATCTTAATCCTCACCTAAATGTTTAATGTATGCATATGACTGATATCAATGAGGAGGAAACAGACTGTGAGTTTTAAAACAGCTCTTCTGATACATACAACTAATAAACTTCAGAATCAGAACTCAGTCCCAAGTCTCATCCCAAATCCTGTGTTCATGTGCACTATTGACTATATCTTTGAATCGCAGACTCAGTACTTCATTAAAAATTTTTTTTTCTGGCATGAAATATGTATCTTGTTGGTTTTTAAAATTTTAATACATGACCTCATGCTATAGTCAACAATAAATAAATTTTGTATGAAGTGAGTAGATAGCTACATGAATGACTCATGTTTTTACCCTATTGCACACGCACACACAGAGAATTAATTTTTTCTAGTCAACATAAAGAATGAAAAGATAGTTAATGATGGATTAGTTGATTAGAGCATATAGTTCTATTTCTTAGTTACATACTTACAAAGAGTGTGATTCCTCTCTTCTGGATTTTTTTTGGGGGGTATCACTGCCCTCTGGTGGTCGTGGGAGCTACCCAGCCTTGCTTCAGGAGAGATGCTGCTGGATTTGAACCGCCAAGCCTGTGGACCGCAGTCCCACACTCAACCACTATGCCACCGGGGCTCAGCCTCCTCTCTTCTGGATTTTAATCACTGTACAAACTTCAAACTCACTGCCAGGGAATCATTGCTGACTCATAGCGAGCCCATGTGGGCTTCTGAGACTGTAACTGTTTATAGGAGTAGAGACCCCAGCCCTTCTTCTTCTTAGATGCTTGTGGTTTAGAACTGCTGTCCATATGGATAGTAGCCCAATAACCACTACCCCACCAGAATTCCTGCATGTGTGTAAAGTGAAAGTGAATCTGAGATGTTTAACCTATCATAGAACAAAAGAATCTGAGCTTCTATGCCTAGAGGTTTCAAGGAGAGGTTAATAACTAACAACTGTGGAGAACTCAAAGATCTTGAAAATTCCCTGAGGAAATTAATTATCCAATTTTACCACAGATTATAAATCCTCCACAAAGCTTGGATGTCTGGTATTGAATGCCCTTCCACCAATTAAATAAAGTCCAGTCCCAATCTAATTTGAGAGCCTTGGTTTCTGTTAGAACAAGGGTTGGAGAAGCGTCTGGCACATTGACTGTACATGGCCAAAGAAATTACCAGTACCAGCTAATATCACTTGCCTATCCCAAAGGAAGCATTCTATCATCATCAATTAGGAGTGAGCTAACTAAATGTTTGACCACATAGAGCAGACTAATTTTTTTACGTATCAAAAATTGTTTTAATCACTCATAACATTATCATTGATATTTTAGTATGCTTTCTTCTCATCCTTTTTCTATATATCTCATACACATATAGAAATAAATATACCTGTTCCTCACTTGTTGACATCATTAGGTTCCGATGACCACGTTTTTATGCAAATATTGATGCTATGCAAAAGTCAAAGACGATTGCATCACATCATAAAGCATGACTACAACCTTACTAAATGTAAAATTACAACTGGTAGGCCACGGAGAATCAACCCAGGCAAGTTGACATATCATCTTAACCATCACAATAACAGACAAATTTTTCAAGTTGATAATTTTGTATGGCCTGTGAAAGATGCAATAAATACCCAAATGTCCCCTGACAGAAAAAAGATTCCCCACCTAGTCAGTACAGGGGTTCCTTTAGTTAGACTCAGATTGGTTGCCTGGAAGGGCATTCTCGTGGAGAATACTGCATTTCTCTAAGGAGAAGGAGCTCTGATGATCCTGCTGGAGAAGCATGAGGCTGTTCACCTAAACAGTGACACTGCAAACCCATCAGCTGCTACTCCGTCAAAGATGAAGCTGTCTGTTCTCCTCTTTAGTGTCATAGGTTCCCAAACTCATTTGGCCTGCAAGCTACTCTTAAAACTGTCACTGGCATTTCAAATGTCAGAAGGGTCTCCCAAATGAACAGGTTTCAGTGGAGCTTCCAGACTAAGAACAAGCAAGGAAGGAGCAGGGAGCCCTTCACTTCAGAGGAAGAAGCTGCTGAATACCTTAAGCACAGTTTTGGAACATTTTCCAGTACTGAACGCCTGGACAAAAGTAACAGAATATTGTTAGAGACCCTGCCAACAGATGGGTCCCTCAGGTCCAAGGACACTAGAAATGTGACTGCAGAGGAGTTGATTTCTTGAAGAGGAGGTAACCCTGGAAATATGATTCCTGTAAAGCCCTGGTGAGTAGAGCCCTGAGGATCTTCATTTGCTGATGAGGCACAGCTTAAAGAAAAGAGGCAGCTACAAAAATTTTCTGATGATTGGAACTTGGAATGTGCGAAGTATGAATTTAGGAAAATTGGAAGTGGCCAAAACTGAAATGTAACACACGAAGATCGATATTATAGGCATTAGTGAGCTGAAATGGACTAGTATTGGCCATTTTGAATCAGAAAAAAAAAAACTGATTTACTATGCTGGGAATAACAATCAAAAGGAATGGCCTGTCATTCATTGTCAGAAAGGGTCTTTGTAAGTTCATTATGAATTGTGATGCTGTTTGTAATTCAATCAATGAAACTATTATTCAAATGTATGCAGCAAACACAAAAGCTAAAATTCAGGGCTGAGTCCCAGTGGTATAGTGGTTGTGCGTGGGACTGAGGCCCACTGGGATGGAGGTTCGATTCCAGCTCCATGGAGCAAAGGCTGGGCCTCCTACTCCCACCACCTGAGGGCAGTGATGCCCCAAAAACCAAAAAAATAAAAAAGCTAAAATCCAACCTTGAGTCTATTCTGCCTGAATTTCCCCAATACCTCAAGAACATACATGATTCATTGAACACAAGTGACAGAAGACCTGATGAGCTGTGGGAGGACATCAAGACCATAGTTCATGAAGAGAACAAAAGACCATAATATATGCCAAAGGATACTCTGAAACTTGCTCTTCATAGTGTAGCTGAAGCAAATGGACAAATGAATGAAGTTAAAGAGCTGAATGGAAAACTTCAAAAGGCAGTTCTAAAATTCAAATAAAAATATTATGATGAAAATGTATAAGGACATAGAATTAGAAAACCAAAAGGAAAAAACACACTCAGTATATCTAAAACTGAAAGAACTCAGGAAAAATCCAACCCTCGAATTGCAATTTTTAAAGATTCTACAGGCACAATATTACATGATGCTAAAATCATCAAGAGAGTATGAAAGAAATGTATAGTCATTGTACCTAAAAGAACTACTCAACATTCCACCATTTCGGCAAGATTCATTAGCACTGAAGAAGAAGTTCAAACTACACTGATAAGAGGAAGTACCTTCCAAAAATCTGGAAAAACCTCTGCTGGGTGGAACTATTGTAGTACACATTTTACCCATGAGGCGAGCAGCTAGCAACTCACTCTGAGTTAGTGCATACAGTGGCGTTGCCTGGGAATGTTCTCTGGTCACAATGAGTTTTTTCATAAAAGCAGTTTCACGTCAACCTTGTTTTTTGTTATGGTCAATTTAGGAACACAGCATGTAGCAATGAGATTTTGTTTCCTACTGAGAAACATCCCACAGATACTGTTGAAAGCTGCTTGCAAGAGTAGCACTATGGAATAAAAACTTAAGTATGTACATTGTCTTTTCCTTACCGAAAAGATGATTGATGACAAACCTCAATGGACAAAAATGTGAACTCTACTGCATTTGGAGTTCATTCCACCACGTCAGACTGTTAATCAAACTTTCTATTTAGGGGTTCTGAAAAGATTGGATAACAATGTGCAACAAAAAGGCTTGATTTGTGGCAGATGGGGGATTGTTTTTGCCACCACGACAATGCACTTGCTCTAGCAGCCATGTCAGTATTGTCAGCTTTTGGCAAACGACAACATGCTTCTCTGGTCTTTCTCAGTGCAGCTTCTTTTGTTTCTGCAAATAAAGAGGGACATGAATGGACAGCGATTTAACAACTAGAAAAGCCGAAGAAGAAAAATAGGGAGGCCCGGTCAGCCATCCAAACTGATGAGTTTGAAAATGTTTCCACAAATGGAACTGCAGATTTGACAAATGTGTGAAGTGTTATGAAGTGTACTTTGAAGGTGATAAGGTTGTTCTTGTTGTTTAAAAATAAATACATATGTAACTTTAAAAAACACAAGCCAAAACAAAACCACACATTCTGGGGGCTTTGGGGATACCCACTAGAGCAGTAACCAAAAACAAGCTTCCTGGAATTGATGGAATAGCCATTGAAATGTTTCAGAAAATTGTAGAATCACTAGAAGCACCCAGGGTTATAATTGCTGATGTCAGATGGATTTTGGCTCAAAGCAGAGAATTCCAAAAAGATGTTTACTTTTCTTTCATAGACTATGCAAAGCATTCGACTTTATTAATTTGTGGCTTATATTAATCTGTAGATGACCTTGTGAAAAATGAGAATTCCAGAAAACTTTATTGTGCTTACTCAAACTTGTACATGGATCAACAGGTGGTGTTAATAGAACAAGAAAACATGGCATGATTTACAATCATGAAAAGTGTGCATCAGGGTTGTTTCCTGACCATTCTTGATCAACCTATATGCTGAACAAATCACCAGAGAAGCTTGATCATATGAAGAAGGGTGCAGGGCATGAAGATTGGAGGAAAGCTTGTTAACAACTTGCAATAAGCAAGTGACACTGCTGAAAGTGAGGAATCAGTGTACTTGGCTGATGAAGATCAAGGCTTGTAACCTTCAAAATTGATCACAACTCAATATAAGGAAGACTAGAATTCTCACAATCGAACCAAGAAGTAATATCATGATAAATGGAGACGTTGAAGTTGTCAAGGACTTCGTCTTGCTTGAATCACAATCAGTGCTCATGGAAACAGCAGTCACAAAATGAAAAGACACCATGCACTAGGTAAATCTGCTGTCCAAGGCCTCTTTAGAGTACTGAAGAGCAGGGACGTTACTTTGAGGATTATTGCATGCCCAACCCAAGCCATGGTCTTCTCCATTGCATTATCTGCATGTGAAAGTGGGTCACTGATCAAGGAAGACCTTAAGAGAATGCATGCATTTGAGTTGTGCTGAAGAAAAATATTGAAAGTACCATGGACTGATAATTGGACAAATATATTCATGTTGTAACTTGTAAGGCAAGAGTTCTCCTCGGAGATAAGCCTGGGAAGTCTTTGTCTTTCATATTTTGGACATGTTGTCAGGAGAGACCAGTCCCTGAAGAAGGACATCATGTTTTGTAACGTGGAGAGGCTGTGAAAAGGAGGAAGACCCTCACTGAGACAGAGTGACACAGTGGCTCTATCAACGGGTTCAGGCATAGGAACATTTGGGAGGATGACACAGACCAGGTAGTGTTTCATTGTGTATGGAAAGGGTTCCTAATATTCAGTGGCGCTTAACAACAACAGTCCACCTTTCAGAAACAGACAGAACCTCAGTGCCTCTTGGTAATTAAAGACATTTGTACCAAAGCTCAGTATCTAAGATAAAGTATAAGTATCTGCTTTTGCAACTCCCTAGGATCCCTTCAGCAACAGAGTGGGTGCTTAGCCACTTTAGGGAAAATGCTATATATAGGATAGCTATGCATTAAGTGGTGGTACTTTTTTTTTCTTCCCAGGGAGATTAATATGAGGAAATAACAATTCATTTGTTTCACATGAATTTATTAAAGTTCTTACCACAAACAAAGAAGGTATTGTTTTAACCCTTGGGGATTTAAAGATACAAATGATGTAGTATTGTTCTGAAAACACTTCATAGAGTAGAAGCAACCCATGTACAAACAAATAGTTGAATGGATTAGAATCTTCTTAAACTGTTTATGGGAGGAGAAAGCCCAGTCTTTCTCCTTCAGAGGATATGGTGGTTTTGAACTGCTGACCAGGGGATCGTAGCCCAATTCGTAACCTCTACTGCACATGTGTCAAGGGATAAAGAACAAAATGCAAATCCAAAGGAGGTAATTGTTTAAGAGTTTAAAGTGTGAGCACTCTATTTGCAGAAGACTATGGATGACGGTGGAAGCCCTGAATCAATTTACAAGGTTCCTATATGGATTAAGCTTCTCATTAATCCCCTTTGACCAAAATTTAAGGATATGAATATATTTGTTATCAGATTGAGATAGTAATAACCTTGATTATGGAAGATGTAATTAGCATAATACATAATACCCGATCATTTTATCTCTCTTTGGACCTAACTTAAATTTGCTCTAGTTTGTAATATTTTCTGTTTTCTTTTTGATTAAAATTTTTCTATGGTTTATTTTCTTGGCAATGGCCTTTTCCTTTTGTACATTTTTTAGCATATGGAATCTAGGATAGGTAATCTACAGAGACAATAACTGGGTTAATGGTTTACTGGGGGTATGGGCGGAGAGACTGGAGGGAAATGGGGAGCTAATAATGAGTGCCCAGAGGGTGAAAATGTTCTAGAACTTATTGTAATGATGATTATGCAACTATTTTTTACAACTATGTTTAATATGACTGGACTATTGAAATGTATATTATGTGAATTATATGTCAATAAAACTATTAAAGTATCTTCTCCCTTAACTGATGCTACTACTGAAGATTAGTGTTCATTTTCATATTGGAGTTAACAGTTAAATCTGTTGGTAAAACTCAAACCAAACCTACTACTGTCTAGACTCTAGACAGGCTACCTGCTGTTAGTCATTAAATAGTGTAGTACCCATCACCATTCTTGCAAAAACTTGTGGGTGGGTAGCTGTTAGAAGAAGCTGCTCACGAAGGGACATTGGTTAATTTTTCACAGAAAGCATAAGCTAGAACTCGGACATCTGTCATCTGAAGAGTATTCAGTCAGAAACTGGCTTGACCTGGAGGAGTGGTACGCTGTGGGCTGGAAGACACAATAGACCAGATAGTCTTAGACAAGGTGACCAGACATCCAGTTTTTTTAACAATTTGTTCGTGTCCTGTGGTGTTTTAAAATTAAAATAAATATATTATAATACTACTTTTGCATTCTATGAAACTTTTTATTGCTCCATATAGACCAATTTTTTAATCAAGGACTTCCCCACTCACCCCCACCCCACCCCCCAGTCAATGGTGTCCCACTTAAAATCTGGTCACTTTTTAGAGGAATAGTTTTGAAATGGTTAATGTGAAATAACCCTTTTCTTTAGCTGTATTAGTAGGCCTTGAAAGTGTCCCAGTTTGCTCACTCTAAATTTCTGTTTAAAAGCTGTTGTTTGTTGTGATGTCTGTATTAGTTATCTACTGTTGCATAAGAAGTTACGATATCCTAGTGACATAAATTGATGTATATGTCTTATCTCAGTTTCTGTGTGGCAGGAATGTGTGCCCAGGTGAATTGCCTTCTCCACTTCAGGGTCGTTCTCCAGCTGTAACCAAAGTGTCTTCCAGGGATCTCCTCTCAAGGACTGACTGGGAAAGCCTGTGCTTTAAACCATCTGTGGTCGCTAGCAGCTGTTTTCCCATTATGCACACATGCAGTACAATATCTTGATTTCACTAAGATATCCAACCTTAAGGTATTTTCTCCAATTCCTAATTGAAGGATTTCTTCCACTTGAGTTACTTTAACCATTTGTGGTTGAGCATAACCCAATATCCCCTGAAGGATGAATGAGAGAGTCACTCTCCTGCTACCAGCTGCTATAAAATGTTGTTGTTGCCAGGTGCCACTGCGTCTAACTCATGATGATCTTATGTAGAACACCGTGAAACACTGCCCAGTCCCGTGCCATCATCCCCCTTGTTATGGTTGAACCCTTTGTTCAGTTACTGTGCCAATCCATCAGGCAAAGTGTTCCTCTTCTTCACTGACCTTCTGCCTTACTTAATACCATGCCCTTTTCCAGGGACTAGTCTTACCTGATAACATGTCTTAAGTACATGAGTTGAAGTTTCACGTTCCTCGCTTATCAGGAACATTCTAGTTGTATTTCTACCAATGCAGTCTTCTTAAATCTTCTGGTGTTGGACAGTGTTTATCCAATGTCCTTCTTTGACACCGTAATTCAAGGACATTAATTCTTGGGCCTTCCTCATGCACTGTCCCACTTTCTTTTGTGCCTTTGAAAGTGCCATAGCATGGCCAGGTGCACCTTAGTCCGGAAAGTGACATTTTTACTTTTTAATAGTTTCAAGAAGTGCCTTGCAACAGCTATGCCCAATGAGATACGTCTTTTGATTTCTTGACTACTGCTATTATATGTGTTTATTATGAACCAAAGTTAACTGAAGTTATTGAAAATCTCAATCCTCTCTGATAGTAGTCTTGTCTATTGACCCAACTGTGAAAATGTATTTCTCTCTTTCTTTACATTGAATTATAATCCATGTAAAAGGCTAGTCTTTGATTTTCATCAGTCAGTACTTGAAGTCCGCCTCAATTTCGGCAAGCAAAGTGCAGTCTTCTACATATTGCAAGTTGTTAATGAGTCTTCCTCTAATCCTCTTTAGACTAGAGTTTATTATTGGCTCTGCACACAGATTGAATAAGTATGGTGAGGGGAAACAACCCTGAAGGACAGTTTCTGATTCTCCATCAGCAGTATCACCTGGCTTTGTTCAAATGACTGTACCATGGTCTGTGTCACTTCTTCATGTGCAGTGATGTGCACTGGAATTCCCATTCTTCCAATGTTATCCATACTTTTTGTAACGATTTACATGAATACCTTTGCATGTTAATGAAACCAAGTACATGTCTTTCTAGCAGTCTCCACTTTCAGCCAAGATTTCCCTGACTTTAGCAATGATATCCCTTGTCCCTTTCTGAATCTGACTTGAATTGCCAAGAATTCTCTGTCTTCTGTAATTCTGTAGCTATTTAAAATTATTTTCAGGAAATGTTTAATTACATGTAGTATTAATGAAGTTATTTGATAATTTCCACATACTGTTTGGTGACTTCTCTTTGAAATGGGCACAGATATTTCTCTCTTTCAGTAGGTTGTTCAGGTAGCTATCTTCAAAGTTTCTTGGTCTCTAGACTAATAATTGATTCCATAACTGCATGACTTTTTGAAACATCTCAATTGGTATTCAGTCAAATCCTAAAACCTTGGTTTTTTGGCTTGTGCCTTAAAGGCATATTGCACTTCCTACAATACCTTTATTTTTTTATCATATGATACTTCTTTAAATGGCTGTCAACCAGTTCTTTTTGGCACTCTATGTATGATTTCTGTATTCCTTTGATGCTTTGTACATTATTCAGTCTTTTGTCTATATAATTCAATATTGTTATTCCAGGTTTAAACTTTTCTTCATTTCTTTCAGCTTATGATAGGCTTTTCCCTCATGATTTTTCTGACTCTAGGTCTTTTCACATTTTCTTATATTTTGCTCCTTAAAGTGATCTTTGAAACTTTCTGTTCAGTTCTTTGACTGATTTTCTTCCATCTGCTCTGGATTTAGGAGCAGTTTCAGCATTTCTTCTGATATCTACTTTGGTCTTTTCTCTTTCTGTAATGACCTTTATATTTCATCATGTATTTCGTAACACTATTTACTCTCATTAATGTTCAACTACCATACACCATATTTGTCTTTGAGATGGTCTTATATTTTGGTGGAATATACTTAAAGAGGCAGGGAATAATTTAGTTTGTCTCTTAACACCAACCCAATGACTCTTCCCCGCATGGGTCTGGAAAGAAGATGCTGACAGGATTCACCTGTGGGTAATTGTGAATAGGATTCCCAGGAATGCATACTTCTGTGTATAAAATGAGGAGTAGGAGTAGGGGTCTCATTACCAGCAATATCGAGGAGTGATGTATGTCTGTGGACTGAAATCCTTGTGCAGTGAAATGCCTGGATCCATATGACAGCTGTGCCATCATCTGAGCAAAATTCATCAGGAACCAGAGCATGGAACAGAGTGATGGACTGTCCAGCCTACAGAGCAAGTAAAATTGAGGTTGGCTTGTGGAGTGGGGTCCCTCTGAGAACTTAATTCAAAGGGCTAGGTTTGCAGACCTCCTGAGGTTTTGCCAAAGCCTTGAGGTTGAGGTTCCCAGCAGAGTGGTACGCCCCATGGACATTTATTAGCTGACCTGAAACTTTGCAGCATATCCTGAGCATTGCAACTTGTTACCTTCCTTAATAAGCTCATTGGATAATGATTTTTTTCTGAGTTACTATGTTACCATTGAACTGGATATTAGAACCCAAAGAAGTGAGAAAGAACACTTTATAATATCTTTACATTCTTCAGCATCCACTTGAGTTTGCTTATGAGAAATTGGGAGTCTGTACTGTACTCGCCCAGTTTTGACTGATGATACTGAACTTCTCCAAATATCTTTTTATAGATTTAGGCAGTTGAATTTTTCCATCTACTATTTGCTGAGGCCCATAATGTGGTGACATTTATGCTGTTGAAAAATGTGTTTGCGGTGAAGAAGTTGCTGGTCTGTCCAAATTCTATCCTGCCATCTCCAACCTCATAACCGTATTTTTCAATTACTGATTCTCTTTGTTTCCAACATTCACATTCTAATCCGCAATAATTAGAAATGCACCTTTATTGCATATTTGATTAATTTAAGGCAAAAGAAGTCAATCATTTGAATTCTACATAATTGGCTTGGTCAGTGAATACATTAGAATAATTTTACTCAATGGTCTTTCTTGTGGGTGAATAGATATTATCCTATCACAGAGCAATGTATTTCAGATCTTAAAATATTTTTCTGTTAGGAATATAAAACCATTCTTAATTTCTCATTTAAGGTGTAAACTGATTTTCTAATTGGAAATGACAAATACTAGTTTATTTTAGTATAGTAATACCTAAGATATCAATTTCCATTTAACTTTTGATAATTTCCAGATTTCCTAGGCCCATATTTTATTCATTCTGTGTTCCAGTTATGAATGGGTATTTGCATCTTTGAAATATTCTGTTTTTAATATTGCTATATAAAACTCACAAAATCGATCATTGGATAGCTTATTACAGAGTAAACAAGTTTAATGCCACTGAGAAATGCTGACAGTTGAGCTGTTTATTAAGATTTGTTACAAAGCTCTTTACAGTCAGCCAATAAATGCCCAAAGTGGCACATGCCACCCATTGAAAGCGTCAACCTGAAGGCATTCTGCTCAAGGTTTGGGGGTCAGCAAACCCAGCTCTGTGAGTTAAAGGCCTAGAGGCGTCCCACGCCACGAGCTAACTCCTGCACAAAAGCACTGGCTTCCCCTGCTCTTTGTGTTGGGAAATCCACCACTCCGTTCCATGCTTTGACTTCTGGTTGTGCTGCTGTTCCTCTGATGCTATAGCTGTTCCCTGTGCAGGAATCTTGGGTCCAGAGACAAGCTGTACTGTTAGCTTTTACTGGTAATGAGACTTCCTCCTGCTTTTCAAAGGGCTCATTTTATACACAGCAGATGACATTCCATAGAATTCTGTTTATAATTACTCACAGGTGAATCCTATCAGTACCTCCCTCCGCAGCACCCCCGCTCCCCCCACCCACCCACTCCAATGTCTTCTTACCAGAACCAGCTGGAAAAAGTTGTTTGGTGAGAGTTAGAGGCTTTGGTTAGAAGAGCCCTATTGAATCATTGACTATCCCTGCAGTCTTTTCAGCTGTTTCTTCTTATTTTGAGTTTTGTTTTTATCAGCAAATTAAGGTCCCCAAATGAAGGTCCATGGTATTTGAGGAGGCAGCTTTCCC